>CAUYSK010119799.1:0-42271 GCA_963575035.1 Avahi laniger
CCCAGCTACTTGGGAGGCTGAGACAGTAGGATTGCTGGAGCCCAGGAGTTTGAGGTTGCTGTGAGCTAGGCTGATGCCACGGCACTCGCCCCAGGCAAGAGAGTGAGACTCTGTCTCAAAAAAAAAAAAAAAAAAACACAGTCTCTTGAGTCAGCCAGCCTGGACTGAAAACCTAATTTCAAGAAATTACTGATCCTGCAGCCTTGGTTGGGCAAGTTCCTTAACCTCTCTATACTTTACTATCCTCATTTATAAATTGGGCATAACAGTGCCTCTACCTCAAAGGGTTATGGTAAGGATTATATGAGATTATGCAAAATGCTTAGCGTGATGCCTGGCACTTAGTAACTGCTCAATAAACGTTGGCTATCATATTAGACTCCAGCTCATTCCAAAGTAGATTTAAGACAATTTCACACATGATACATACTCAATAAGTGAATGAACCAAAAGATCATTATTATGCAATTTAGACTTACCTCTATTAACTTATTTCTAAAGGACTGACCTGAGTATACGATAGTGCCTACCATTTAACATGTCCCATTCCACTGCTATTACCCAACAACTCATAAGCTTGTTAGTAAAATCCTTTTTTACTTTTTTTTTCTTTTACCCTACAGGCAACACTTGATTCTAGGCAACTATAGAAGAATGAGACTGAACAGGTTCACATCATTTTGGGTGATTAAAAAAATGATTACACATACAAAAAATATAAGGATGACCTTGAAAAATAAGACTGGACTATTCTAATACATTAAAGATAGATTTAAATTTTGTAGCTTAAATGAGAAAACTGAAATTTCCATCTTCATAAAGACGAAATAAACCACCAAACCACACTGTTTAGCTTTCAGCAAATAAATTATTTCTAATTGCTGTAATAAAGTTGCTTTCATTTTTTACGTTATGTGTATGTGTGTGTACATATATCCCTAAAGTATAAGCCTCAAAGACTGCAACTTACTTTACCATTTTAAATGCAGTAATACATAGAATCAATTATACCATTTAACTTCTAAATCACTTTTATACTTTTTATTACAGAGAAAAATTATTTATCATAGAATTGGCTTAAAATTCTTAGTAACATTGCTATCATAATGACCTTAATAGTCCAACAACATATAAGAAGCAATACTTCAATTTTATCCTTCATATACTTGTTATGCCAGATAGATATGAAACTTTTAACCAAGATTCAAATAACATCAAGACTGGCTTTGTAAAAAACAAGTTTAGGACTCAGTAAAGACTTGTATTTAAGAAAAACTAGGAGCATTATCAAATTTTAAAGCCAAATATCTGCAATCACTTTTTGACAGTATCTTGTGGGAGAGTGAATTGGTATATCCATGAAGGCATAAAGGCTACAGCAACTCAAAGCTGTTGAATTTATTCTATGCCATTACTGTGGTACCACAGAAGATTGCAGAAAGATTGCAAAAAGATTGCAGAATTTGTTTTCAAGACCAAAACCTAACACAATGTATCCTTGAAATTGAGTTTTAAATTTAGCTCATTTTAAAAATGATCTTTTTATGCTTATAAGTATCTAGGTTTAAAGCAAATAACATCCACTTAAATATTAGAAAAATTTTCTTTTTTTTTTTTTTTCGAGACATAGTCTTGCTCTGTTGCCCAGGCTAGAGTGACATGGCATCAGCTTAGCTCACGGCAACCTCGAACTCCTGGGCTCAGGCAATCCTCCTGTCTCAGCCCCCTAAGTAGCTGGGACTACAGGCACATACCACCATGCTCAGCTAATTTTTTCTATTTTTAGTAGAGATGGGGTCTGATTCTTGCTCAGGCTGGTCTCGAACTCCTGACCTCAAGCAATCCTCCTGCCTCAGCCTTTCAGAGTGCTGGGATTACAGGCATGAGCCACTGTGCCTGGCCTGGGAAAATTTTCAAGAAGCCCAAAATACAAATTTGAAATAAGACCTACTCAATTTTACAAAGTCACCTTGTCTAAAGCAAGCAATATTAAAGGTAAAATTCATAGGAAGATCCCATGGTTAAAAACAAAGCGAAAAAAGAAAAAAAAAGGAAAAGCATGAAGACAGATCCAGATTCCAGTCTTGGCTGGAGCATCTACCCCCTGGAAACTCTAGCAATTTCATTACATTTCTTTGAATTAAAAAGTAAATTAACTTAATTCCTTGGTGTCCTCAGCTTTAAAACAGCGTTAATACTACCTAAACGAAATAATAGTTTTGAGGACAAAATGAGATAACATTAGAGAAGAACAGAGTCCATTAAAAGTTAGTTTCTTCCATGTCTATATTTTGCTACAATCAATGTTGCTTGCAAAAAGCACAACAGTGATAAGGTCTCTAAAATACTGTTATACAGTAATTTTGCTGTAAACGATATTGACTCCTTTGTCATTTCCATATAGAAAACTACTTAATCCTGATTTTGAAACACCTCAGAGGAAAGAACAAACATCTTTCTACAATTTACATTAAACTTCTGCCAATAACTCCTTTGTATCTAACCTAAATTGCCAAAGCTTTATAGTTCATTTGAAAGTTCCTATAAACTTCAATCCTCCATGAGTGGGAAGCATATCTGTTTTATTCATTTCTGTATTTCTGTCCTAGCAAAGTGCTGGAGGCACTGTGCATGAATGTACTCACTCAATCGTTCAGCAAATATTTATTAACATTTATTTTATACCAGGTACTGTGTAAGTACTGTGGTAAGACACAAGACAAATGGGAGGACTCTGTTCAGGTGCTTATAGTCTAGCAAGGTAGACATTTATCAAATAAAATACTGAATTAAGTAAGTTCCTATTATAATGATGCCACAAAGGAGTACAGCGTATAGTGAAGATACACTATACTCCACTATACACTATCTCCACTATAGTGGAGATCTACTCTGATGTGGGGAAGGAGAGCAAGGTTCCCTGAGGAATGACATGTAAACTGAGACATGAAAATTGACTAGGAAGTGTTCGTATTTGGGAAGGGGAAGAAGGAACAGTCCAGGCAAGGAGAAGGAACATGTAAAGGCCCCCAAGTCAGGAAGGAGATTATGTATGTAATAACTGAAAGAAAGGTACAATAAATGAGGAAGGCTGGGGATGAGGATGGAGAGGAGTAGAGAAGATAAACTATCAATAGTAAACAGTAAGAGAATAATAGTATTTGAATATTTAAATCAAAATTAAGTGTTTTTCTCACATGAATAATCTAAGGGAACTAAGTCTATATTACACAATATTAAAGATCTGCAGTCAGAGGACATGGATTATACCTTAGTCCCACTAGTCACTACTTGCATGACCTTGGACATGCCATTTAATCAATCTGAGCCTTTTCATTCTCTTCGTAAATAGGTACCCAATTATCCTAGCTACTGAGACTACAATGATAAATAATACATAGCTCCTGTTCTTACAGACCTTACATCCTTGAAAGAAAGACAGAGATGTATATGGAAGACATTCTAAGTCCTTTAAGAGATGATATCCAAAAGCTGACACAGGCTCCTGCAAAAAGCCCAAAATGAGAACAAATGTGGACACCGGTGAGCTACAAACTACTATAAAAATGCAAGTGTATACATTGCTCTGTGAACTCTTAATCATCCATGTGCAAAGATCCAAAATGACCACAGTACTCCAGCATGTGACTGAAAGGCAATAAATACAAGACACCTTACTCTGCATTCCAACATGGGTGAGATATCAAAACTATAACTGACCTCAGAGATAACGAGAAGTTAGTGGTAGAAGTGAACCAAGGACAAAAATTAATATACAATGAACAAGTGCATTATATTAATTTTATTTATTTCCAAATTTTCCTCTTAGTTCAAAATCTCTTCCCATAACCACATAGCTACATGAAAAAAGTTGGAAGAATTCATTTCACACCTCCCCCAACAAAAGGCAAATGCCTACGTTGCCATCTAGAAAATGTATTAACATCTTGCTTTACCATCACTGACTCATGTTCACTTTATGGTCTACTTCAACTACCACACCCTTCTAATCTAGCACAAAGCCAGTTATCCCCACATATTTTCCATTTCTTTAGTTGGTTCTTCCTTGCCTGTGAACTCTGTCACTTATGGTGTTATATTATTCCTGATTTTACTTCATTCTATAGTATCATACTTCTTGTATTTTAAAAGTCATTTCCAGACCATCTTAACTTCAGTCACTTTCTGATCCTAGAAAGAGTTTCTGCATTCAAAAGTTAAACACATTGTTGATGATAATTGCAGAGTACATTCAAAATTCAGCATATTTTGATGGTCAACATACATAACAGTAAACCATGATTGCTACCTGCTGACTATAAGTATCTTTTATGGATATAAACTTATCATGAAAAAATCCTGACATCGATGAACATATTTCCCCAATTCTATTAAAAACCTATCCAATAATAATATTCATGAGCTATATTAGCCATAATTATACAGTATAAGACTGGAAGAAGCACAGTGCTTTCTGCTCAATGTAAAATAGAAGTTTTTTCACTTTTTAATGTAAAATAAGAATGAATTAGAAGTCACAGATGATGCAAAGAAAAACAAAATATGCAAGAGATTGATTTTATCATTCACACACTCAAATACACAAATACCCCTTGGAGTCAAGAAAATGAGGGCAAGAGTAAACAAAAATCTCAAACAAAAAGTAAAATGTTACCTCCAAGAAATGCAATGTATCTTCTTTGCTTGTAATGAGCCCGCCAAATTTTCCTTGATGCTACATTATTTGAAAAAAGTGTAAAGTTCTGTGAAAAATTTCACACTTTTCACAATCCCACTGTTCTCAGTTTTACAAAATGAGAGTAAAAACAGTCCTAAGGTAGAAAGGTAAAGGGGTATTCTTTCAGCTGTAAAGATGGGATATACTGGTTAACTTATGTTCTTCTGTCTCATTACCTACTCTTAAAAATGACCTGTGGGAGTAAAATCTACCATTTAATATATCCCTAATAAAAGGAAAAAATATGTAAGTTCAAACTGACCCTTTCTTTTTATTTTTCCAAAAGGTTAGAGAGGGTCCTTCCTTTATTGAGGAATTTCATCCCAGCTCAAAAAAACAACTCTTCATCTCACAAATGGCTTCTCAGAAATACTACATAAAATACCATTACTTGCAACTTCCTTCACCCTCTTCAGAAAACACAACCAACCCTACTCTTTCTTGTTGGGGCGGCAGTTCTAGTTCAGAAGTTGGACTCGAACTGGACTAGATTCAGATCTGTCCCTATTTGTGTGACCTTAGACACATCATATATTCCCTCGGTTTCCTCATCAGCATCCCAATATGAAAGCGCTTTAAAAACAGTAAAAGAGTAAACATATCTTAGGTACCACACCTAAGAGGGTCAAGTCTTCCTGCTTAAGGCAAAATTACCTCCTTACAGGGGCCACATCATTACACTGGAACGGAATCCGTAAACCTCAGCCAACATTTGAGTCTTCCTTCTCCAATTTTTCTCTTCTCTCGGAGGGCATAACCTGAGTCACCCCAAAAGCAGACTCCCAAGCAACCCCACCTTCTCCACTCCGTCCCTATCTTACTTATAAAGCAGAGGGAAAACAGCAGCCTCACCTCTCTCTCCCAAGCCACACCTTCAGAAGACCCCACCCCAGGCACATCCGCCCTCTCCCTTCTCTGGGGGCACCAGAGGCCAACCTCGCTCTTCCCCTCCCGCCTCCACCTAGAGGACACTTCCTGGAGGCGTTCAGGCCCAAGTCAGGCAGGCGGCATTTACAAACCCGCTTTACGCCACTCGCGTAAGGTAACCTCGCTTACGCCCATAGGGCCCCGCTCCCAGCCCCGTCAGCTCCGCCTGCCTAAACCAAGCCCGAGTGCTTCAGCCACGGCCCCTGGGTGACCCCAGACCTCTTCTGCTCCGCGCGGAGCTACGGGGACTGGAGCAAAACAGCTACACCTTACCGGCAACTGAAGCACTGACTTCACTTCCCACCTTTGGAGCCCTCTTCAACTCCGGATCAATTCACTCCGGCGACGCCGGAAGGACCTGAGAGGAACCAGGCGTTGTCCGGAATCCTGCCCAGCCGGAGTCGCGCAGGGGCCTATGGGGACTCGTAGTTCCACTCGCCGGCGTTGTTGGCAAATTCTGCACGCGCAGGACTACACTTCCCGGCAGGCTATACGGAAGAGCCTGAGGCCATGGGTGGGGGCACCTCTAGCCAATAGTAGGAGAGTTCCCTGCCTTTGAGGGAGGAGGTGAGATGAAGAGAGAGGGTGCTTGGAAAGGACAGGAAGGGCGGGGCCTACTCTCACCTGCGCCAATCAGGGTGCAGGAGCGGCCCCGCAGGCGCCTCACCCATTGAGGGGGCGGGCTAGTGGAGCAGAGGAAGGAAGGGGGTGAGGGGCGAGGTGGGGAACGTGGGGTTGCCGGGCTGAGTACACCGTGCCGGTGCAAAAGAAGCCGCGGGGAAATCGCCGGAGCGGAGGGAGAGCGCCGTGTGGGGACCTGCCTCGGCGGAGCAGCAGCTTCCCCACCAGCAGCCAAATCTTAGACACGACGAGCAACCAGACCGTCGGGTCGGGGAGGGATAGGCTGAGCCTAGGCTCCCCGCAGAGGCGCCCAGGAGGGGAAGGAGGCAGCAGCTCCAGGTGTGAGGCTTGTGAAGGGAAAGGGAACCCAGGGGAAGGGAAGTGGCAGGGCAGCTGCAGAAGTGCGGGCAGAGGGAAGGTACCCGCGCAACTGCTTCCC
The DNA here is from genome assembly GCA_963575035.1 of Avahi laniger. Taxonomy (NCBI): domain Eukaryota; kingdom Metazoa; phylum Chordata; class Mammalia; order Primates; family Indriidae; genus Avahi; species Avahi laniger. Next base: position 6,726 of record CAUYSK010119799.1, read on the forward strand.
GCTGTCTCCAGCCAGGGCAGCGGCAGGAACAGCAGGGGGAGGAGCAACAGCCGCCAAATTCGCCAACTAGAGGGGGGGGGCGGAGCTTGGGTCCCTGTAGAAGCCGAAGGCTCAGGCTTGGCTGTAGTTTCCCGGAGAGGAGAGCAGGAGCGAGAGCAGAGCGGAGAGCAGTCTCAGAGCATTAGCTCCAGCATCCCGCCAGGGGTTGCAGGTGTGTGGGAGGTAAGCGCGGGGGTCTCTTCCGGGCGTTTCACTTTGCCCCGGAGAAAGCTTCCAATAGGAATTACACCAAGGCATAACTGAAAGAGTCTGCCTTGGGTTAGGAAACCGGTGCAGACCTTTTCGGGTGAAAGATTTACGTTTTTGGACTTTGAGGAGAAAAAGCAAAAGGAAGCTTGACTCTGGGCTTGAAGGGCGTGGTTAGTGATTTGGGTTTGAGTTACACCATTAAAACTGTTCTAGGAGATTTAAGATTGAGGGAGACCATGCTATAAATGAGGAGAAGATAGATGATAGCTGAATAGATGCGTAGCTGGTAAAATGCAAAAATTTTCTCATTGACGTAGAATTACTTCAGAACTGTTTCACTAGGAAAATAACTTTACAGTCTTCTTCAGTGTCTACCCTTCGTGTTGTTTATCAGATTGTCCTGCTACCGAACTGTTATTCAGGGTGATTGCATTGCAGGTTCCTAGAATTGCAAGATATCTGTATTAAAGAAGCAAATGCAGGCAGGAATAATAAGGATAGCATGGGTTCTGACTGAACCTATCAGAAGTATAACTTTTGCCAGCAATAATGTAGAAATGTATTTTAATGGATGGATACTTAGCTTTTCTTCCAGTTGCTCTGAAATATTGGAACAAAGACCTGGACTCAGCCTACATTGGGAACATATGTTGTATTTCGTTGCTGCTCCTTATTCTCTCATTTATGTCTGGTGCTATTTGTACATTTAAAACAAACAAGAATACAAGGAAAGCTGTGTGAGAATCTTTTCTCTGTGTAGAGAGTATGTACTAAATGATTACCCTTAGTACATGTTATGATGGGTTCAGGTTTACAAACATATGTAGTATCATAGAATAATAGTTTATTCTCTGTGTTAAACCGTGTATATTCCTTTGAATGTAATTATAATACCTATGGATGGAAATATGCTGTGATGCTAGATAAAGATGAAAGTCTTACCTAGCTTTCTGTAACTATGACAAAATTACAGCCTTTTATTTTTAGAAAAGTAATAAGAAGCTTTTTGCCTAGTTCATTTTCTTTTTGTTACAGAGGTTCCTCAGATTACATAGCTTTTAATCATAGCAGCATATTGCAGCACATTTTGCTCTGAAATACCTTCATTGTGACAGTTGTATATTTCAGAGTGTGTTTGAATACTTTAGTTTTTTTTAACTAGGATCAATAAAATGGAATAATTGCCTTTTGTTTTCTTCTATTTTCATGATTTCCTTATTTACTTAGGATTTTGAATTTTATTTTTTTAAGGCACCTAAAATTTCTTTCTGAAAAGAAATGGCTCAGAGGAATTATCTTCCTATCGTCAAGTTCAATCCTACTGAGTGCTACTGCTGATAATCCTAAGTGATTTATCAGTATATATTCCTTCCCTCTCACATTCTCACACATCAGATAAATATATAGACAGATAGATATTAGAAAAACAGCTGCTTTTAGACTATCTCTAAGCAGATCAGGTAAGTTATCAGAAGCAGCAAAGAGCTTAGAAGAAAAAAAGCAACGGTAGCCACTAAACTTAGCAACCATTGTAAGGATCAGATTTTATCATTGCTGTCATTGCTAGAAAAATTAATTCCCATAGTAGATATGACCCTGTGAAAATGATTGGAGGGAGGCAAGTGAGTACTAGGGGATAGTGGGGCTTGGAAAAGATTGTGTTTGCTCTTGTTATTTGTGATTAAGTGGATTGTCCTAAATCAGAGTGTTAAATTCTATCTCAGACTCTAACACTAATTCATTTTGTAAAATTGACTATTTGCTGTCACTGGGTTATTTCTCCCATATAATAATAATATGGGCAATGAAATTCTTTTGGAGTTTTTATTAAGAGACCTTTTTGAAAGAATTTTTTTGGGAAACAATAAGCAAAAAAATGGACAGAAAATAAATATCAAATCAGTTGAAATTCAGATGGACTTTGAATCCCAACTATTTACATAGGTCTTCTGCTCTGAAGTATTATAAAGACTAGAATCTCATTAGAAATGAATGAGTTTGTGGTATTGAAGTACTGAATTTTTATGTGTTTTCAAGATTTGTATCCTTTTTAGCGTGCCGGTAAAAGACACTGGATTCCTGTATCATGCGGAAATATGAATACCACATTTTTATATGGGAGAAAATCTTTAGCAATATATGTACTTGGGCATTTATTTGTTACCTTAAACTCTTGACTCATTTTAATTCAATCTCAAGTAATCTGAAAAATTTTCCTGACTGGCGTTTTGAAGGTTCATTATATGGCAGTTTATAATTTTATGTAAAGCACTACCTACATTAAAAGCATATTATTTAATGTATTTGTATCTGGCTATCAGTAAATATGTGATATGAGAAAGAAAAGCAACAGAGTGCACAATGTCTCTCTTGAATGGAAATTTCTCTGGGGATGATCTTTAGCCAAAGACTTGGTTAATTTCAACTTACAATATCCTTTGGACTTTTCTTTGAAAATTCTAATTCTATGCCTATTAAATAAAAATAAGTGAGTGGTAACACGGATTTCTAACAGGAGGATTCACTGATGCATGCTGCACAAAAGAGCAAGACTTAAAGGTTCAAGATCAATGGTTTTGGTGCAGAGGAGAGACGGGGGATAGATATGAAGAAAACTGCTTGAGAAACAAATGCTTAACAAAAGGAAAAAGAGATTTGATATTTTTTGTTAAATGCCTTTAACTGATTCCATGGCCTTCCCGCTACCCCCAGTCATTAATTTCTAGAGGCCTATATCCATAGTGGGAGACATTACTTGTCTACATTGTCATTTTAACTGGAATCAGACTGGCATTATTAATTCATTAGATTTTTAATAATTGTGGATTGCTAAAGCATAAAAATTCTGCAAGTACACATTCACTTCTAAGTGAAACATTATTATTTGGACAAAATATTAAAAAGAACTAAAAACCTAAAATGAATGGTTTCTGCCTTAAAAATAGAGAACAGAGGTACTTGAACTAGACAATAAAGATATGCAAAAAAAAAAAAAAGCCAGAGCCCTTTTATTTAAACAAATTCCAGGATTAACTATTATACACAGATAAGGAGTTTTGTTTTGTTTTGTGTTGTTTAATCTTACCTCTAATGTTTCAGAACTTAGTGCTTAAAGTTTGGAAAGTATGTTTTAAGTAACAAGATTATTATTAGCTCTTAGAGACCATATACTTCTTTTCTATCTTTTTTTCGTCCTGAGTACCTTATGTCATGCACAGCATAAAGAAGTTGCCCTATAATCACTTACTTAATTAGAACCATTGACGAATACTTTATAAGGTACATATTGAGACATTTTGCACTTTGATAGACAAGAATTAGTTAACCTCACAGAATGATTATTATGTAGTATATTAGTCCTGCTGAGAATGTCTTTGTGTTAGTTAGCCTTTGCAAAAGTGTTGGTTGAGCCCAGTTTGATTCAAACTATGTTGGCTGTAAAGACAACAACTTTGGGTGCCAACATTTCTGAGTTCATTTCAGAGATAGGCAATATGGGTGAGGGGAAAGAGCTCTGAAACTGGTGGCACTTAAGGTCTGCATTTCACAGCCAGGGAAACCCATGGCTTACCATAGTTTAACATCAAGGCTCCGGAGACATACCTTTGTTGAAGTTTATCTATAAAAGCGTATTTCATTTTATAAAAACTGAATTTGCCCTTCTATTTTTCTAATCATTTCTTCCAAAAAAAAGAAAGAAAGAAAGGAAGGAAGAGAAGAGGGAAAGAAAAAGAAGTCAAACTGATCCTGATTTTGTTTAAGCATGTATGAGTTGGGAATTTATTGTTTTTTTGTATTTGGCTTTTCAGAAACATTAATCTGATTAGGCTTAGGATTAAGAATTCAATATTTTTTTTCATTATTATAAGACCTGTACAATTCTAGTTAATTGTAAATAATTATTTAGTAGTAAAATTAATTTTAGAAAATATTTGTCTTTTGTTTGCTTTTTAACATACTTTTACTCTCATGCTGATGGATACAAATTGGCTTAGAACTAATGATTAGTCTTCCTTCATGTTTTTTTGACATTGTCCTTAATGCTTAGCACTGAGCCTCGTGTAGTTAGCTGAGTTCATAATGTCTTCCCTCAGATACTTAGTATCTTTGGAACTAAGACCCAGTTTCATTGACCTTTGTATTTATGTTAAGAACCTCATTGTCTATGCTTGGTAGGTGGTAACAATTTGTTTAACTATTTGGCAGCCTGTAATGAAGCATCATTTTACAACAAGTAAGCTAGAAAAATGAATTTTTCTTAGACATCTGTTTTAGCACCAAATTCAGCCCTGTGCCCACAACAGTTGCTTTGTATTAGAGTTAAATATAAATATTGCCACCTTATGTTGGATTTCTGAATGAATAGAGCAAATACTGCTATTAACTGCAAGCTTGCATGTGTGTGTGCTTTAGATATGAATTCATTCATTGGATGCCATTTGAAGTTTGTGCAGTTCTTTTCTCTCCTTGCCTCTAGAACTCTGCTGATTTAAAGATGGACTTTTAGGTAACAACTCCCAAACCCCCCATACAAACACACACATACACATTCTTTCTCTGACTTTTTTTTCCTTAACAAAGAGAATTAAAGAAAAACAGATAAGTATATTAATAATATGAGGCTTAGCTTAACTAAAATTTAATTTGTTTTGATCTATTTTCAGTGAGATGGTTGTCTCAGAAGGTCTTATTAAGACATATTAAGCCTGAATTATATGAGTATTTGTCATCTTTGAGCCATTATGGGGGAGGGATGAGTTTTGAAACTTGTCCTTAGCAGTGCTCAGTGCTGACCCCCTGTGCAGCTCCTACTTTCAGCTCCAGCCACTGCTTGGAAGCCCTGTTCTGGTTCCGCCTAGAAAAGGAAACTTCTGAGCTCCTCATAGCTCTTAATTTAGTGTGGGAAGGAAGGCAGATTGAATTTATTTTGATTTAATAACCTTATTTTCCTAAGTGTATTGTTTTTCCCAGATATATCTCATACAGTGTTCCCAGTAAGAGTAGTTCAAATGTCACAAAGTGATTTCTATAGCGTAATCAGGCAACTCAATGAGTAGCTATCAGTTTGTAATCCATTTCCCCCCAGCATCATGGCTTTTTCCAAATAGACTCAGAAAAGTTTGCTGAAAAAGTTCTGATATTTTACCCACATTTGATTACTTCTGTCCTTTTCTTGATAACCTAAATTGTGTTGTTTTATTTGAGGTCTTTTAACACACTCTAACTTGAAGATATAGTTAATTTTATTGTTTTTTCCATCTTTTAGTAGTACATTATAAACTGCATTATGATGTATAATTTTTGCCATTCACTTGAATTAAATCAATTATTTAGCATTTATTTTGTTGTTTTGGTTCGGTTTGGTGTAGTTTTTTTAGAGACAGGATCTTCTTCTGTCACCCCAACTGGAATATGGTGGTACAGTCATAGCTCTCTATAGCCTCAAATTTCTGGGCTCAAGCAATTCTCCCACCTCAGGCACCCAAGTAGCTGAGCCTACAGGTACATGCCACCGCACCCAGATAAATTATTATTTTTTAATGTTGTTTAGAGATGGAGGTCTCCCTATGTTGCCCAGGCTGGTCTTGAATTTCTGGCCTTAAGCCGTCCTCCTTCCTCAGTCTCCCAGGTCTCTGGGACAATAGGCAAAAGCCTATTGGAGCATTTAATTGTTATTTGCTTCACAAAACAATTTAAAATCATTGAAGTCATTAGTGTTTTGGAGATATATTTAACCTTCCAGTTAAGAAACCGCTACTTAGTATCCTAAATTGCTTTCGGATATAAACTCACTTATTCTATGTCCAAGACAGGTTAAATAGTATCTTAAATCATACGTCCTTTGACATATAATACCAGATGGTACAATACCAGTAGTCTCACAGCTACCTAACACTGGTATAATTTTTGATTTCGGTTAGTATACTTTTTAAAAATTATATTATGAAATCTTGAACACAATGCACATTAACTAAATCTAAGTCAATAAAGTAATTTTTTCTATATTTCAAAGTTTTTGATATATTCTTTTAAAAATGCCAATAACTTAAAATTATAAAGGCCTATTAATAGCTATTTATTTTTTAATATAACAAGATTTAACTAATAATTAGTAATGCAGAATTAAAGATTTTGACAGGGAAAGAAATTTTACCCAGGATTATCTTAAAAGCAAATTTTTACTCACATTATGTGAGTAATTAACAATTTAAAAAATAATTTTAAAGTATATATCAATAAGAAGTGCTTTTAGCACAATGACATAAAACAATAGGGATTTATTAATATTTTTCCAGAACAAAAAGTCTTAGGAGAGTAGTGGTTTGCTTTTTGTTTATAGGTTCAATGTCATGAGGGTTTTGTCCTCATGATTTCTCTCCTGCTTGTTATAAGATAGATGCTTCTGCTCATGTAGATATCACATTCTAGTTCAAAGAAGGAAAAATGGAGAATGGTTGTGCCTGTTGAGTCTTTCTCTTTTAATCAGGAAATAAAAGCTTTCCCAAAGACCACAGCAAATGTCCTCTGTGCACTCGTCCATGTCATGCGGCCATCCCTAGCTTTAAGGGATTCTGAGATATCAATCACTTTCAGCCTCTGGTGGAGCAGGGGAATAAAAGTTTGAGAATGACTTTTGGGTAACCATCAATAACTTCAGCCATGACTAAAACCATGTTAACTTTAAATTTTATTCCTTCTTATTCTAACTTTTTCTGGTGCCTTTTTTGTTTGTTTGTTTGTTTAGCAAACTAACCTTCCCACGTCAAGTTTTCACTTACATGATTATCAAATTTCAAGTCCCTGGGCAAAGGCATTCCTTAGAGACTAATGATATCTCTGGTTAAAAGGCCATCTACCCAATACTGCATCCAGTATTTTTTCTGTACTTTTCATTTTTCTGTACAAACATTTTCTGTAAAACTTATTATAAATCTGCTTTAAACCTAAAAGCATTTAAGAATCTCTCTGTATAGGCTGCATTCAAGAACACAGGTATAGGCCAGACATGGTGGTGGCTTATGCCTGTAATCCTAGCACTTTGAGAGGCTGAGGCAGGAGGATTGCTTGAGCTCAGGAATTCTGAAATCAGCCTGAGCAAGAGCGAGAACCCATCTCTACTAAAAACAGAAAAATTAGCGGGGCATCGTGGCATGCACCTGTAGTCCTGGCTACTCAGGAGCCAGAGGCAGGAAGATCGTTTGAGCCCGAGAATTTGAGATTGCAGTAAGCTACGATGACACCACTGCACTCTACCCAGGGTGACAGAGACACTGTCTCAAAAAAAAGAAAAAAAGAAAGATAAAAAATATGGGTATAATACAAATGAAAAAAAAATTGAGTATAAAGATTCCTTTTAAGAAGATTTGCTTAGCTGCCTGAGAAAGCAAAGTAAGCCATTGTTCCCCTTCAGGGGAACTCACTCTAAAAATTTGTTACCCTGAAAAATGGTGCTATTATCCATTTCTAAAATGTAAAAAATATTATCAACATCTGTAGAGTGATTATTACCTAAATTGTGACTCATTGATAAAATAACACATCTTGGACTTATGGTTTTGTTGAATTATAATTTCCTGAGATAGGAAAGCCTGAGGAGAAAATTGAAATTGAGAAAATGGAAACAAGTGCATTGATTTTTTTTTCCATTGCCTAAAAAAAGCCAAAATCAAAGATGTTGAGCATAGAACCTTGACATATTGTAATTGTCTTTGCATTTCCATATTGACATCTTTACTGTCTAATTTTTGCATTTCTATTATGTTACCTTAGGTGAGTGGCTTTGTTGGAATAAAGCTCTCCAGATATAGTCACATGTAAGTTTCTAAACTCCTCTACAGCCAATCTGTAGCATAGGCTTGGGCACTATAGGGAGATATAACAAAATATGTAACATCACTTACTATTTGGCATGATCTTTTGTCAATATAGTTAACAAAAGAAGATATTACAAGACACATTTATATAAAAACAAGGATATGTGACTTAAGGCTATGATAATATAATAGTTACTATGCTAGAAGGCCAGAAACAAAAGAAATTGATCTATGTTATAAGCAGGGAAGGCTTTGAGGAAGAATTAGGGCAGCATGGAATATTGGTTAATTGCAGAGGATGGCAAGCTATGGTCTGCAGGTACACTGCCTTTTCTTTATAAATAAAATTTTTTTGAAACACAACTATGCCAATTTATTTACATATTGTTAAGGCTGCTTTCTCACTGTAACAGAAGACTTGAGATATTGCTATGAAAACCAAAGCCTTCAATAATTCCTGTATGGCCTTTTCAAAAATGTTTGTCAACCACTGGGTAAGAGTGTTAGCTTTGCAATCAGACAAAACTGGGTTCAAACTTTTGTTCCATAATTACTAGCTATATGATATTGAGCATGTTACTTAATTTCTCTAAACCTTGGTTTTGTGATAGGTAACATTACACAAAGGCAGTTTATATTGATATAATGAGATTTCACATAGAGTGCATTACACAGTACCTAGCATGTAGTAAATGCTAACTAAATGTTATTTTATCAAATGTTAGATTTTATTTCATTATGATTTATTGTTTTAAGTAAACTATAACTTTTGATTCAAATAAGCATTCGAAACTCTAAATTTAAGTCCCCCTTCCCAACAAAAATAATGTTCAGGAGACTAGGAAAGGTATCACCTAATTATAAGAAGTTTTCAAGAGTTGCTCAAAATATTTTAAAGGGACAATAAAATTCATGTTAGAGCCAAACAACCTACATATATGAAAAAAATAATGCTACACTTTTAAATATAGCAAATTAAGACTGAATAGCATATGGAGTATTATAGGAAACCATGCTGTCAATTAAAAGTTAAGATATTTTCTTAGAACTTAAAAGAAAATAATTAAATATCCATATAAATACAATACAAAGCAGACATCACTACCAATCTTACAGAAATAAAGGATTACTAGGGAACGCCATGAACAATTATATGGCAACAAATTAGATAACCTATATGAAATGGAAAAATTGTTAGACACAAAATACTGAAATCAAGTTAAAAAATAGAAAATCCAAATATAGAATCAAATATAACAAAAAACCAAATCTGACAACAAATAAAATGAATTATATACTATGACCAAGTAGGATTTATTCCAGGAATGCACAGTTAATTTGACATGAAAATTAACTAGTGTAATATATCCTATAAAGAGAATAAAGAATATGTGATCATCTCAATAGAAGAAGAAAAATATATTATAAAATCCAACACATTCTCATGATAACATTTAATAAACTAGGAGTAGAAAGAAACTTCCTCAACCTAATAAAGTACATCTACAAAAAACCCACAGCTAACATCTTTAGTAGTGAAAAGCTGAATATTTCTCCCTAAGAATAGGAATAAGACAAAGACGTCTGCTCTCACACTTCTATTCAAAATTGTATTAGTGATTCTAGCCAGGGCAATTAGTCAAGAAAAAGAAAAAGTGTCCAGATTGTAAATGTAAAAGCAAATCTGTATTCATAGATGAAATGACCTTATATATAGAAAATCCTAAGGAAGCCACACAATTAGAACTAATAATTCAGCAAGATTGCAGGATACAAGATCAATTTAAAGAAGTCAAATATATTTTTATATGCTAGCAGTGAATATCCAAAAATAAAATTTTAAAATTGATTTATATCATAAAAAACAATAAAATACTTAGGAATAAATTTAACAAAATAAGTGCAAGACTTGTACACCCAAACACCAAAGGATGTACAAAACATCACTGAAAGAAATTAAAGAAGACCTAAATAAATTGAAAAACATCTCATGTTCATGGATTGGAAGACCTAATATTGTTGAGATGGCAGTATTCTCCAAATAGATCTACAAATTCAATGCATCAAAATATTAGCTGCAAAATTTTTGTAGAAATTGACAAATTGATTGTAAAAGTTATGCAGAAATTCAAGGAACTCAGACATATGTTTATCAGTGGAATAGAATTGAGAGTCCAGAAACAAACGGTTATAATTATAAAATTCTTCCCTTGATTTTAGATTAAGGTAGTCAACTTTCATTAAAGTATCGAGTCTCATTTCCTCTCTTTTCAGTCTTAAGTTTTTGTTGTTGTTGTTGTTTCTCTTGCCCTAGTTTACTCTCATATCAGCTGCCTTTTATGTCTTACCTTACCCTAATTAGAAAATTTTATTTTTTAATTTGATTCCTGTCTCCTAACTGCCACAAAACATATTTAGACACCATGCTTTCTACCCTCATGGAAACATAATGTTCAGCTAGCTAACTAGCATGAATAATCATCACTGAGAACTCTTAACCATATATGACAAGCTACAGTACAGTAATTGCTGTCTTTATACAAGACAATCATGTGACTATACGGCTGATGACTTAAAACCATAAATTCAGTTTCACTTTAAATATTATAGTGGACCAGCTGATACTTTAAATAATATTTACGTTTTTCCTCCCCCTTAGAATGACTTGTATATGAAAACTTTTAACAGGAAGATCTCATTTATTAAATGGATCCAGAGTTCCCACCAAAACACACCTTAGAATGCGGGAAACGAGCTAATAGCTAATAAATCCAGCCAAATCCTTACTGTTAAATTTGCTTTATTCATCCATTAGCCCCTTAAGCCCTGATTTAGAGCTTGTTTATTTATAATAAACTGTTTAATTTACTATTTAATGCTATTTAATTTGTATGTTTAGACAAATTAACAATGATTCAATTAAATAAACCAAAGATGAGAAGGGGAAAACTATGGAACTAAGAAAGCGTAATTGTCTGAAGGGTATGTGTCTTGATACCTCAGAGAAGTCCAGAGACACATGAGCCATGGGACAGTGTGTGGTGCTCAGCAAATATTCTCTGGGTGAGTGAGGACAGAGCCAGTAGGTTCAAAAAAGATGCCCTTCAGGCATGACAAGAGGCTAAATTGTTATATTTCCAGTTTTGTGGAAAAAAGATTACATACTTTCTTAGTTTCATGCAAATGGTTAAAATAAACAGAAATTTTGGTGCTGAAGAAGTAAATTCACAGCTATGGGCAAAACACCCAGCCAGGATGATTTATTTTCAGAGAAATTAAGGAAATCAAAGCTTTGCTCTTCTCTGTGTGTAACGATATGTATATTTTACCAAAATACCTAAAATAACAGTTAACATTTAAATGTTTTCTTTAGAGATGTGCATATGAAATGATTAATTATACACTATGTAAGCTTTCTCCCTTCCAGGTTGAATTTAGGAAGCTCTACGAGAAGTATGTTTTTAGCCATGCAGTTAGTTTAGTGTCAGAAAATAAGAACCAGACTGTACACAGAAATTTATGAAATAGAAAAGACAACATAGAGCAATGAGTTTACCATAGTGTATACAACGTGTTTGTATATCATAAGGAGATTATTTAATATTATGTAAAGAGAAAATGAAAGGTTTTAAGGAGGCAGTGGGTGTCATGTAGAGGGAATTCCAGACTATGTCCCTGTTTTTTGAGAATGGAATTTTACTATGACCTAAACACTGGTATCTTTATATACATATATTATCCTCCTTAATTTTTATAACAATCCTATGAGACAAGTACTGTTTTAACCCCCATTTCATAGATGAGTAAAGTGAGTCATAGAAAGTTATATAGGTTACCTGAGGTATCACCGTGTAGTACCAAGTTTGCATTTGTTTCTAGCTGAAACATGGTTCTGCAATATAATCATTAACACAGAAGTAACCCGAATATTTTGTATATTTCTATGGAATGAATGGTCTATAGTTACCACACAGTCTTTGTGTATTGCAACTATGGATTCTCTTGCATTCTTAAAATTAAAAAATTAGGACAACTATAATCATAGACATGAATCCTATAAAAAATAACAAAATCCATATATAAAAATTCTAATTTCAAACAAAACTAGAGAATGTCCTGTGATAATACAAAAAAAAAATCACTGCAATATTACTTTAAATCAGGAATCTCAAAACTGGCAGCTTGGTAAATTGGAATTCTCCTACTTCACCTCATCCCAGCTGAATTGTGTTTTGCAGAGTTTGTATTTTAGAAAAAGAAGTATTTTCTTTAGGTGAGGGATACCCTCTTTAGTTTCCACAGACCTCACTATTCTCTATTATACTAGCCCGATTCACACATTCATTTTATCTGCTAAGGCACTGCAGACTTCTGAGTTTGTTAGAACTTTATATCATAGCCCTTTGGTAAATTTAAAATATGCTATTGAATTATTAACATAACTTTTGGAATATGTTTGGTAAATTGAGGTAGACTTGTAATTATACAAACTAACTCAATCTATATCAGAATAGTTTTCCAAAGCTTAGATCTGTACAAGCTAAGATTAAATTATGAGCATAACCATCTCTATTAAGTGCCTTTAAATGTTTTGTCCCTGTAGAAGAGTAGGAAATAGAGATTTTTCTTAAGCCAAATGAAAAAAATTAGATTGTTAAATTGCAAGTGCTTACTCTGTTGAATATGTAGATTTTTGAGGTTATTGACAGTCAGAACATGGTGATAGGTTGTCAATGCCATCTTTAGACTGTTAGCTCAATTATCAGGATAAAACTAATTGGTAAGTGTTATGCAGCATTATCATGTATGATTGGTTCTAATATCTTTTCCCGTACATAAGGTAGTAAAGAAGCCTCTAATATTAGCAAACGATTGCCCTTCATGTGTGAAAGGGCAACATTTTAGAACTGTATACTGTTCCATAATATAAATGGACTCTGTTTCAAATTGTGTTGTATGAAGTTGAACTCTATAAAATTGCCAATATTTCACTATTTTTGACTTACCAAAAAAGGCAATTCACATGGTTCAACCTGTCACATTAGCTATTCCAATGTAAATATTATTGTTCCAAATTGGGAAGGTATTATTTAACAGAAGCTAATACACAGATTTATTTCTAGATTAGTAATAAACATGAATTGTGTCCCTGCTTTCTTCAGGCCCTGAGCTCACATGAAAAAGTATTTTCTCTCTTCCTTGTCCTAAGTCTGGCATATGTTGGGAGTTCCCAGAACTTGACTATAGGTCTTCTACTCTTTTCCACACTCCCCGAGAAATCTCATCCATTCTGATAGTCTTCAATGTGCTCACAACTCCTAAATGTGTCTTTACCCCAGACCTGTACAATGAACTCTAACCACGTTATCTACTTCCTTAACTCTCCAGTGGATGTCTCATAAGCATCTCAGATTAACCTTTCCAAAACAAAATTTCTGATCTCTTTTCTCACCCCTCTGAGGCCAACGTTCTCCATCACAAAAGACACCTCTACCCATCCTGTTGATCCAGAAGAAACCTGGGAGTCATCCTGACTCACCCTTCCTTTCAACTACCTGGGTCATGTCCAATCTATCTCTTAAATAAGTATACCTGGAATCTCACTACTCCTTTTCTATCTCCATTGCAACTACCTTAGTCTGCTGTCACCTCTTACCTGGATTGTTGCTGTAACCACACAATTTATCCTTAGGCTTCTACTCTAGGCTCCCTATACTCCATCCTGTAAATATCAGCTTCTTATACTGTACTGCAACTTAAGGGACCTGACCCCTACATATCTAAGCCAGCCTCCTCTTTCCCTTTGTTCACTAAATTATTTTAGTTCCTCGCTGTCACAAAGCTCTTTCCGGTCCTCAGGCCTTCACATTATTCCCTCTATCTGAAATATAACGTCCCTCCTCAGCTCTTATTTAGTCCTTCAGCTCTCAGCTTAAAGGACACTTACTCATAGCGACTTTCCCCGATCCCCTCCTTGATCTGAAATAGGCCCCGTTATTCTTTCATATAGCACACTGTGACTTTTTGTTCATTGCACTTAACACAGTTTGCAGTTAGATACTCAGATGTGTGTTGATTTGTTTAATGTAAGCTCTGTGAGCACGGGGCCCTCACCAGCTGTGTTCAACACTGTGTCCAGTGCCCAGCACACAGTGGATGCTATCTGCCTGAAATGAAAAACATATTCTATCTTGGATGTAGGTGCTTATGGAAAGCCAGATGTTCAGAAGAGGATGTAAACGATGAAGGGCCTCTGGAAGTGTGGTCCTGGGACATAGGGCTGGTTTCAGATCCCATCTTCATTTTGGGTGACTTAATTTTCTGAGCCCCTAGATTGTAAGCTTTTGAAATCTCCCAATCTTCATAGGGGACCAGGGCTTTTGAGAATCAGTTTTAAAAGATGTGAGAGTTGTGTTTTGAAAAAGGCCTTAGGGCTTCTGGCATTTATTGAGTGCCTGCTATATACCAGGCATTTCCTATATTTTCTTTTATTTATCCACTCACAGTATCATGAAAAAGGAACTTTGCAAAAGAGGAAACAAAAGTTCATTTACTTAACAAATATTTGAAAGGGGCGACCTTGCAAAAATAACAAGAAAATACCTAATCCTACAATTTCCTCAGTAACAGTTAAAGATCTATCCTATGCATTGTCTAACGAACAGGTACCCTGAGGGAGCTCTGTTTTGTACAACTTCTACAAAGAGCTGAATGGGCAGAAAAGAGAAGTAAATCTCTTTCTTTAAAAAAAAATTTTTTTAAGAGAATCTGCTTTTACAGAGTTCCTGGGTAAACAGCAGAAGAACAAGGTACAGCCTCAACCATATCTCGAGGACAGAGTCACATCTGTGATAATCCCTTCTCCAAGGAAGGGCAGGAAACTAACTTTTAAAATTTGACATCCTTGCAGTTTTTGTTATCTTGCTACCACTTTTGTTATCAAGTGACAGCTATCACTATTTTTTCCTCTCTTCATCCCCCTTAAAATCAGCGAGCCACTTGGCCTTGCTTCTGGCACCCCCTTCTCTTTCTTTGGGATGCCATGCCATCTCCCTTCTCTCTCTCCCCCTTTCTTGCTCTTTTTTTCTCTCTCTCTCCCTCTCCCTGTTCTTCTAAAGGATAAAATAAATTTTATTTTTGTATCTTAATCTCTGAGAGAGAAATCTTTCCCCACCTGCACCATGAGCACCTACTAAGCTTTCCACTCTAACAATATTTATTGAGCATCTACTATTTATCAAGCACTTTTCTAGGCATTGGAGATAGATCAGTGAACAAAACAGACAATGTGTGGAGATTGGGAGTTTGGGGCAGTGAGGTAGGTATGTTAGAATAACCTCTGTGGCCTTTTTGAAACTACGTAAATCATCTCCACTGCCTACTACTGACTGACTATTTTTGATGAGGAATATATCATATTTCTCAGGTATGCTGAGACAAAGGTTGAAAAACACATGTTTAAATCTTGTTTAGAGCCAATGTCACTAGAATAATAGCTAACAAATGAGGACTGTATATCAGAAGACTGTCAATGTTGTTAGGCTAAAGTATGTATGTAAGAATAGAAACTGTGGAGCCATTATGTAGTGGTGCTACTGTCTTCTGGTAAGAAATATCAGAATGTGTGCTTGATAGAGTGCTCCTCTGGGTATATTATTTTGGATTTAATTTTAAAGACATTTGGTAGCCCATAACTTTTTTAAAAGGGAGGAGGGAAATAGATTTCTTACGCTCCAAAATTATGTATTAACCTTAACTTCAAGCTCCTTTTCCAAGAGGAATATTTATACTCCCAATGACTGTGATTGGAAGAGACTCAGTTATGCCACATTTACCTTTGTTTTATCCAGTTCAAGAATTTGTGAGCTCTGCAATCATATTTATATCAGTTAATTAGGCATGAAATCCAGGAGGGAGAAAGGAATGAGCGTTAGAATCACCATAGGATGTCACGAATCCCAGAAACAGGGGAAGTGACAATTCATCAACCAATCGAACCACACATTACAGCCAGACCCTGGGCTACGAAGATGCAACTTAAACAGTTGAAATCGATGAAAGTGCCTCTTAAAGCCCTCTACTGGTCTATAATTGTAAAATGTTTACAAGCATCGTGACTGTTCATGCAATAGAAATACTTAAGCAATTGTAAGTGCCCTACTTATTTCTATGGAGTGTATATTTTCATTAAGTTACACATTCTGTCATAGAGCTGTGCTTTCCATAGTATATGAAGATTGTTCAAATTTGAATATTTTAAAAGTCAGCATAGAATAACATTAATGTTTATGACTTGACTTTAAAGAAATCCATAGTGCAAAATCTGAATTTACATATCCTTGGGACATACAAGGAGTGTCACTAATCAGATAAATTCTTTAGAAGAAAACCTTCTGATAGAGCTATAATCAAGAAAGGAAGTTAATTAAACACACCTGTATTGTTTGTTTGGTTGTAGCATAACTCATTTTTCACCTAGTCAGCTTTCCAAGTTGTATTTTTCTTTTTTTTTCTGCTGTTCACAAATATCTTTGATAACTCCTTCTTTCCTCCTCAGGCATCTCAACGAGCCATTCTGTTGTCTGATCCGATATTTCCAAAACATATCCATTCAACAAATACAATTCCTTCTTGACTTTTATTTCAGTCTTTCAGTAATGCTGGAAGTTTTTGGTTCATATTTCTCACTATAACCATTAACACATAACTCTACATTTCATAAGTTTATCTGTATGGGAAAAATGATGCATTTTTATCCATTATGTATTCCAGGATAGTAGTTTGGGAGTACTTCCTAATTAAAACCCTGAAAGAAAGCACATGGCATGTGGTGATCACTCCAAGTTGACCTTCTTTTAGAGTAATTTCAGATGTTTTTATCTGCAACACACCTTCATCCTTCATTTCAAGTAGGCAAGTGACCAAGGATACCAGCAGATTCAATATTTTAAAATCAATTTACAAGTGAAAATCAGTTCTTGTTTTAAGAAAATAAATGACAGTCTTAGACTACTTCAGAGGAGACATTGTGATATAGCTATGCTTTTGTAAAAAGATCTGTTATTTTAGGTTAAGAGGTTGGGAGAGAGGAAACCATGAGAAGCCCTTGGTTGGTAGTGGAACCTTGTACAACACAGACCAATATCACTGGCTGTTCATGCTTGGAATTGTAGTAAATGTAAAATGTGACTTTGACAGAACAGCATAAATAGTTCTTTAATAATATCTTTTCATTTGTTTTTCACTTTCCTCTCTGTAATCTCTCAGATTCTGGTACTACCGAAATAGTTTAGGTTTAGGATAATAAACCTAAAGACTGTGTTATTAGGTACTAAAACAAGTAGGTGTTGCTGATTTTCTAAAATTTTTTTCTTAATTAAACTTCCAAATAAACATATCTGATCATCAGTAATACATATAAGTCACCTTTATTATTTTGGAAGATATAGATAAGTATATGCCCCTTGTAATTAATATGGCAGTCATGGCCGTGAAAGTCATGTCTAGTCCACCACTACAATTATTTAGATTAGCTATTTGTTTTCCATTAATCAAAAGAAGACACCCTGCCCCCCAAAAATACAAAAGCAAAACTGAGTAGCTACAATATGCAGCCAACTTTCTGCCTCACACTTTAAAAACAATGTATTCTGAGCCTCAGCTGACTCTTCATTATGTTGCAAGTCTAAGTCACCATGTGAAAAATAGAGTTGGTGACTCTATGTAAATGAGGTTTTCCACCCATAGGGAATCAGCTGTGTGAGATTCAATGGATATTTAAACAGCTACGAAGGATTTACTAAAAGAGAGAAGTGCATTTATCAGTGATTAGCATATTTTGAGAGAAAGGCACATTGAACAGCTACCTGAATAATCAAGTTAGTTTATCACAGTATCAGATGACTTAGCGCTAGAAGGAATCTGAAAGATAGAAGACCAACCCTCTCATTTTTACTGAGGAAGCCTAGAGCTCTTCCTAAGACCAGCTTTTTGAAAGGACCTCAGTTACACTAAACTGTAAGATCACTGAAGACAGTGTATAATTGTTGCTTATAATTTGTACAGTGCTTGGGACATATTAAATATTCAAAATATGAATTCATATGATTGATAAATAAATGATTTTATGAACAAACATGAGTAAAAGAATCAATATGATCTGTTACATAGGGGTCTGTGTTATACAACTCATACTCAAGGTTGATTTTACCTATTTTCAAAAAGTTCTCTTATTTTTTTAAGTAGCTTGAATTTTCAGTGACCTCTCTCTCTCTCTCTCTCTCTCTCTCTCTCTCTCTCTCTCTCACACACACACACACACACACACAAACATAATGAAATATAGTCATTGAACTTGCAATCATACTTCTTAGTGGCCTCTGTATATTGAGATGAACCAGGGATATAAATGTCCCTGAACACCCTTCTTCTCAGTTGCCAGATAACCAAATCTCTAGCCAGAGTAAAAATATCAGGGATATTCAGCATCCTGATTTACATAACATAAACCCCTGTTCAATAGGCAGAAGATCATATTAATTTTTCTACACAGATTCATATTTTGAATGTATCCTGTATGCTTATAAGTTTTTCATCTTCATTCTTGGACCTGCAGGTGTCTGGATCCAGTGCCCTATGTCCGCGGACATCCCACATATTTTTTTCTTCTCTAAGCACACATTTTAATTTTTTCTTCTATGCTACATCTTTAAACAGGCATTTCTTTGGATGTATTGATTTTTAGCAAGACATTGATCTATGTGAGTTGAACTATCTAAAATGGCCATAACAAATCTGGGACAATTTGGAAAATAAATAATGATATCAACATATTATAGCTCAGAGTATAAAATAAATATGTATGAGTCCATGCTAATACAAGTAAATAATATGAATACATAAATAAATGGGGGCAAAGGGACAGCTATTTTTTACAATAGAATCCCAATTGATGAATGTAGGAAGGATGATGGAAATAAAAAAATCACAATTTATCAACCACCACATTAATAATTGTTTCAGATAAGAATCATTAACAGATATTAAAATTGGTGTCCAAAAGTATGAGAAACAAGATAGTTGCATGATCTTAAAGTATCCACCCAAAAAATACTTTTTCACAGATTGGTGGAGACTAAGGACACATGACAGCTAAATACAACGTGGGATCCTAGATAGAATCCAGAACCAGAAAAAGGACATTAGTGGAATAATTGGAAAAACTTGAACAAGGTCTGTAGATTAGTTAATAGTATCATATCAAGTTAATTTCCTGGTTTTGGTAATTGTGCATTAGTTAAAGGCAATATGTTAACATTTTGAGAAACTGAGTGGAGGGTACATGGGAACACTGTGCTTGTTTTCAATTTCTTTGTAAGTCTATAATTATTTCAAAATTAAAATTAAAAATATTTTTAAATAAATAGGTTATAACACTGTCTTACATTTGAGTGGTCCCTTATAAAAGAAGCTTAAGAGATAGGGAAGTTTTTATGCTCCACGTGTGACACAGGAAATAGATGCTAACCTTTCAGTGATTTGCCCAAGATGACCTATTTATGGAGCCCGGTGTTCTGTTAGATCTCATTTTCCTCACTACAAAAACTGTTGGACTTTACTATTTCATTCTTATAACTACAAAGAAGATGGAGAAGGCATTATTATTCCCATTTTATGGATTGGAAACTAAGTTCCAGCAAGAGTAAAAACTTGCCATATGTAACACAGATTAGTAAGTAGTGGAGTTAGAATTCAAATTGAAGTCTTCTCTTAACCCAGTTTCTTTCTTTTCTTTTTTTTCTTTTTTTTTGAGACAGAGTCTTGCTCTGTTGCCCTGGGTAAAGTGCAGTGCATCATGATAGCAACCTCAGACTCCTGGGCTCAAGCGATCCTCTAGCCTCAGCCTCCCAAGTAGCTGGGACTACAGGCATGTGCCCCGATACCCGGCTAATTTTTCTATTTTTAGTAGAGCCAGGGTCTCACTGTTGCTCAGGCTGGTATCGAACTCCTGAGCTCAAATGATCTTCCTGCCTCATCCTCCCGGAGTGCTAGGATAACAGGCCAACCCAGTTTCTTTTATTCATATTACAAAAATGTAGCTATTTCTCTCTTTCGTTTAAGGACATTTGTTTGGAACCTACTAGTCAAGACACTGCACTAAGCACTATGTGTACAAAAAATGGATATGGCTTGTTGGGGGTCTTCAATGAGGGGAGTTTTGAAAGAGAAGTTGTCCAGGTGAAAGAGACTAGGAATATCATTCTAAAGGGTAGTGCTTAAAATTCTGCTTCAGTAGCTTCAGGACAGCTGAAAACATGAAGGCTTATGGAGAGGCAAACAAGAGTTCATCCGTGTGCCAGGAGGGTGGCACACCCTAATTCCACAGTGACAGAAGCTCCTGTGCCCGGGAGCCTTCCAGACCTTGCCCTATGTGTGTTTTCATCTGGCAGTTTATTTGTATCCTTTAAAATATACTTTGTAAACATAAATAAATTTGCTTCACTGACAAACTTAAATTAGTCTTGCTGTTTATATATTTCTGTGGTTCAGCTGGCTGGCCTCATCAATTTCTCTTGAGTTGTGCCATTAATTTGGTCTTCGCAAAGTTGCAGTGGTTCTGGTAGGAGGAGGGCCTGCTGACAGCTGGATAACTAATTTTAAGAGAAAAAGTGCCTGCCTGGCTTTAGAACTCTGAGCATTGCACACTATTCTAGTACCAGGACAGCAGAAGGAAACTGACCTGAGAATAAGTGTAATCCCCAATTCTCCAATACTATGTCTCTAGGTTGAACATGCTGCCTCAGTTTAAATTGGTGAGCTGGAGACAGGGGTTTCCTCATTCTGGAAGCCTGGCTCCAAATTGTGTGTGTGTGTGTGTGTGTGTGTGTGTGTGTCTTGACTTCATTTACAACCCTTAACTTGTAGAAACTCTATAGATTGTTTAAGTGGAACATCTCTCCTGAATTTATCTAATCTGGCCAAAGATTACCCAATTCAAATGATCTGAATTTGCCTTTCCTTTGTTAGTTTCACAGGTGTTCAAATCTGCCTGGAAGGGGAATAAATTCAACATCATGGAGATTTAAGGCATTAACATATTAGATCTGTTCATCACCACAATTCTGCAAATAACAATGTAGCCAAGTTCAGGAAAAGTAAAACCAGATGATTATTCTCTGCAGGGTGTGTAGATTTGGATCTTCAACTTTGGAATGCCATTGTTTTGGTGGCAGAGGGAATTTATACATCTGTATTTGAACAAGATTTAACACTACGACAGCTGTTCCTGGTGTACAATTAAGGAAAATGAACTCTTTGCTTGTACAAGAACTCTCTTCCATCTAACCTGAAGTAGGAAGGAACAGTGTCATTTATATGGTTTACTCAGGTGTGATCTTTTGCTATGAGGCTGCTTTCAGACATTTGAATAATAGGCTTAATACATTTGAGATCACAAGTATTGTTTTAAGTTTATCCGCTGCAAGACTGGCCATGGGGTTGCAAGAGATTTGAGGCTTGAAGAGTCCAAACAACAAGCTGAAAGTTCAGTGACAGCAATTTCAGTTTGGTAAGCCATTCATTGTCCCCAGGTTAAAAAGTTATAGGCCTCTATTTAATGACTGATGCTTTACCCAGATTCTCTGTTAATAGAACCAAATTTCCAGTTGTAACCCTTTCCAATTATATTATCAAATGAATTGGTGTAAAAACATTAAGCCATGTTAGCCTTAAAAATTTGATTGATGTGGTGGAGTGGAGGACTGTAATACCTTTATTGTCTGACTTATGTATACCTTTATATAATATGTTATCTTTCAAATATGATTACTCCTTCTTCCTTAACTTCTAACAATTGGATAGTTTACCGATGTCCTAATTTCATAAGACATTAGAGTGATTTCTGTTGCATAAATGATAGCTTTCATTGCTTATAAAATGTGCTCCAAACACTCGATAATGTCTTCTCCAAACTTACATTGCATTGATGGCATCTGGCAACCCCATATGGTGAAATTTAATTATGACCTTTTCAATTAAATTATGGTTGGAAACCCACTTCTAGGGTGCAGCTCAACAATCTACTAAATTTCTCAGTGACATTCAGAACATGAAATAATTTTGAGAGAATAAATTTGCAATACAAGTGGGAACAAAGGAGAATGTTTTCAATCTGTAATAATTTATTTTTCAAAATTCATTACTTGTACAATTTACTTTCCAAGCTAATTATAAGCAAAGATGAGTAACACTGCCTTGGCAAGAGTCTGTGCTTAAGATATTTCCATATGTGAAAGCAGAAATACCTAGCACAGTACTTATATGCAAGTAGAATGAATGCAGTGAAAAATGTTCTTAGGGCAGGTTCTCCAGCACCTCCTCCCAGCCTCGGTCTTGGCTAAGGACTTTACATCCCATTTCACAGAGAAAAGGGAGCCCATCAGAAAACTTCCGTGGTCTCCCACTACCACATGTTCCCACCTAAAAGCGTGTGTACCTGTGTACTTTGACTTTTCTCTTGTTTCTATAGATGCATTTTCTGTGCTTCCATCGAAGACCAAGCCCTCTACTTATATTCTAGACATCATCCCCTCTCCTCCTCGTCTCTTGATACCACTCCTGCAATGCCCTTCTCCCCTAAATAATCGATATCACCCTCCTGGATCATTACTACTAGGAAAAAAAATGCTGGGTTTTTTTCTATCTTAAGCAAACAAAGAAAACTCTGTCTTAAATACCCACTCTCCATCCAGCTACTGCCTCATTTCTCTCTTCTTCAAATGAGTTTTTTCTTTGCTCAGTTTCTAAATTTTTTCTTCCCATTCTTCCCTAGTCACTCTAATTAAGATTAATCACCTTCCTTCACTCTCCTCTGCAGTCTCCACTCCAGCTGTGTTGGATTCTTGCTGATCTTTGGACCAACCAGACAACATTCCTCCTTAGCATTGGCACTTGCTGATTCCTGGCCCCTGCCCTGGATATCCAGAGCTTGCTTCTTCACCTTTCTTCTTTGAAGCCATTGTTCAAAACTTACCAATTCAGCGAAGGCTTTCTAATCTTTTTATTTAAAATTTCAATACTCCTCACTCCCTTATCCCCTTTCTCTGAGTTTTTTTATTTTTCCAGGATAGTTATCACATTCTAATATCTTATATAACTCACTTTCTAACTAAGCTCCATTACAGAGGTTTTTGAAGTTTTTAATGTTTATCAGGCAAAGTAGACAGAAGTCTCCTTTACAAACAAATCAAATGCCCCATGACAAGGAGATGTTGTGGGAATGGGGCGTGGACTTAGGAGCCAGACCTCATTGACTTTCTGCTATTTATAAACTGTGCGGTCTTGAGTAACTACCCAAAGTCTCTGCATCTCAGTTGGCCCGTGTGTAAGTAGGGATGATACGCTCAGCAAACATTCAGTGCAGACTTGGGCCAGGCAGTGGGCTGGGCCCAGACAGTCCTAGTGGGGCAAATGTGGTTTCTGTCCTCATGAAGCTTATGATCTAGGGAGGGAACAGATATTAAGCAATAATCCTAGAAACAAATGTGAAAACCACACTCACTCAATTGTAAAGGAGTAAATGAGCTGGCCTGTAAAGAGCCTGGCTTAGTAATTAGCACTCGGATACTTCCTCCTTCCCCATTCCTCTCACACACCACTCCCTTGTTTCAAGCACAGTTTTACTGACAAGCATGTTCCAGTTGATATCCTACCAACTTGCTTTTCACACTTGAATGTGTGTAGCAATCACCTGAAATGGCCCTTAAACATACAGGCAACTGAAGCCAACGTCTGGAATTTCTGGTTCCAGAGTTTGGTGACGTGGCTTCCAAACTGCATTTTAGGAAGTTCTGATGCAGAAGTCACCAGACCACACATTGGGAAGTGCTGATTTACAGAAGTAGTTTTATTGTCTCCCTTTTTAATAATAGGTTGTAAAAACATTTTAAAGTTATGTCATTCTGAATAAATTATGCTCTCCTAGAAGCTATTTAATCTAGGACTTTTGACTCACATTAATGATATTAATGATCCATAGAGACCACATACTCACTATCAAATCTTACTAGGTCCTAAATTTTAAAATAACTCACCCCGCTGAGGACACTTTTTGTTGCCTGCTAGCCTCATTGCAAAAATTACTGGAAGAATTTTAAAATTCTATCAATTTTAATGGCTAAACTGTAAGGAATAGCAAGAGAGAGCAACAAAAATGAAAAAAGTGACCACAGAGAGCCTTCCTGCAGCAGATACTGAGGACAACAATCAACAGATGATGCTGACTGCTGTAATTTTTAAGCCATGCAGATTCAAATATGAACATAATTTCACTCTGTTAACATAATTATACTAAGTTAAAGAATTTTGAATTATGGTTTGTGGCCATGTTCTGTGCTAAGGTCATAAACCCACCAACATATTCCTTAGTAAGTAATCATAAGGTAAGTTAGATATTACAAGCATATCTTGTTTTATTGCACTTTTCTTTCTTGCATTTTACAGATGTATTTTTTACAAATTGAAGATTTGTGGCAACTCCGTGTCAAGCCAAGTCTATTGGTGCCATTTTTCCACAAGCATGTGCTCACTTCATGTCTCTGTGTCACATTTTGGTAATTTTCATAATATTTCAAACTTTTTCATTATTGTATCTGTTATGATGATCTATGATCAGTGATCTTTGATGTTACCATTGTAATTGTTTTCAGTCGCCACAAACTGCACCCATATAAGACAACAAACTTAATCCATAAATGTTGTATGTGTTCTGCTTGCTCCAATGACTGGCCGTTCGCCCATCTCTGTCCCTCTCCTCAGGCCTCCCTATTCCGAGAGACACAACAGTATTGAATTTAGGCCTGATAACACTACAATGGTCACTGAGTGGTCAAGTAAGAGTCACACATCTGTCACTTTACATCAAAAGCTAGAAATGATCAAGGTTAGTAAGGAAGACATGTCTGAAGCCAAGATGGGCAGAAAGCTAGGCCTCTTGCACCAAACTGCCAAGTTATGAATGTGAAGGAAAAGTTCTTGAAAGAAATTAAAAGTCCTACTCCAGTGAACATAAGAATGATAAGAAAGCCGACATGGAGCCTCTATCTAGTGGTCTGGATAGAAGATCAAACCAACCACAACGTTCCCTTAAACCAAAGCCTAATCCAGAGCAAGACCCACTCTCTTCAATTCTATAAAAGTGGAGAGAGGTGAGGAAGCTTCTGCAGAAGATAAGTTGGAAGCTAACAGAGGCTGATTCATGAGGTTAAGGAAAGAAGCCATTTCTATAACATAAAAGCACAAAGTAAATCAGTAAGTGCCGATACCAGATCCAGAAGACCAAGCTAAGATCATTGATGAAGGTGGCTATGTTAAACAACAGATTTTCAATAAAGACAAAACAGTCTTCTGTCAGAAGATGATGCCGTCTAGGACTTTCACAGCCAGAGAGGAAAAAGTCAATGTCTGCTTTCAACGCTTCGAAAGGACGGGCTAACTCTCTCGTTAGGGACTAATGCAGCTGGTGGCTTTAAGTTGAAGCCAATGAATGCTATCTTACAATTCCAACAATCCTAGAGCTATTAAGAATTATGAAAATCTTTGTATAAGTAAGATAAAACCATAACACCCCAAACCTAGAAATTAAAGGCATGTTCTATAGCTTTGAGGAGGTGATTGTTTTTATGCCCTCATCTACTTTTTTTCACAAATCAAATAGCCTCAGGGTCATTCTCTAACATTAAGAGTTTAAGCCTTAATTTATTTTTATCAATCTGGTAAGTGACTACTGGTACCTCAGTGTGGTTTTATTTTAATTAGTAATTATCAAAAAGTTTGACCATAGTTTTATGTGTTTAAAAACCATTTGTAATATGTTTTTGGTGAAGTGTCTATTCATATCCTTTGTCTATTTTTCTATAGCATTTTCGATTTTATCAATTTATAGAAGTCCTTTGTAGAGTAAGAAAATCATCCTTTTGTCTATAATTTATGATTTTGCAGTCTGTCACTTGTCTTCTGACTCTACTTATATGTTTTTTTCTGTGCATATTTTTTTATTTTAACATAGTCATATTTATTCATTTTTTCTTTAATGGCTCCTGGGTCTTTGTCACAGGGCTTCTCCAATTCAACACTATGTGTGTATGTATATGTATAAAAAATACATATATACTCATATAACATATACATGTATTTTATATATATACATATATGTATGTGTATGCATATATATGAAAAATATATGTACAAATATGTATATGTATATATTTACATATGAATATAAGTTTGAAATGTGTATGTTAAAAAATTTCCATGATTTCTCCCTGGAACTTTAAAGTTTCATTTTTTACTTTTAAAGTCTGATTCATCTGGAATTTATTTTGATTTAAAGTACAAAGTATGCATATTCTTCATTTTTTAAATATATTGATATCCTGTTCTCCCAACACCAATTATCATTGTTGTCTTTTACTGAATAATCTCTCTTAACCCACTGATTTGAAATGCCAAGTTTTATCACATACTAAATTTATTTCAAACCACCCTATTTTAATTATTGTAGCTTTTTAACACATTTTAGTATGTCATCACTATTCTTTTGTCCCCAAAATTTTCTTTGCTATTCTTGCTTCTTAGTTTTTCTCTATAAATTTTCAAATTAGCTTGTCCAATTTTTTAAAGTTCCAATTTTTATTTAAATTGCATTAAATGTATGGTGTAACATAGGGAAAACTGACATTTTTATAATATTAAATATTCTTATCTAAGAATAAAGTATCAATTTCCATTTATCCTGGTCTATTCCCCCCACTGTCTCATAATTACTATAAATGACTTTTACAGATTGTTTTAACCAGAATCCAAATAAAGTCCAGGCATTGTAATTTGTTGATATATCTCTCAAATCTCTTTTAAGCCATCTGTCTCCCTGTTTCTCTGGCTCTCACTGCCCTTAATTCATGCATTTTGTTTGTTGAAGCTGAATCAGTTTTCCTGTGGATTTCCCCACCATCTGGATCTTGCTGATTGTACCCTCACAGTGTTGTTTAACATGTTAATCTGTTCTTATTTTGGTAAAAACACTAAACCATAAAGTATGATAGTCTTTTTTGTACCTATACCTCAGCAGCACTTTGACTTTCCTTTTGTATAGATATTCCTTATTTCTTTTTGAGTGTATTCCTAGCGTTTGTAATAATATAACTTCTGTTGGGGGCTATTTGGTGTATTTATCAAAATTACAACTACTTGTATCTTTTGAGCCAGCAATTTAACTTCTAGGAATTCATCCTGCAGTGATAATTGCACACCTGTGAAATGATGTATTACTGAAATTACTCATCGCAGCACTGTTTGTAATAGCAAAAGTTTACAATAATCTAAATTCTCATTGGTAATAGACTAATTAAATAAATTATGGCATATCCATACAGTGA
Source organism: Avahi laniger (assembly GCA_963575035.1). Taxonomy (NCBI): domain Eukaryota; kingdom Metazoa; phylum Chordata; class Mammalia; order Primates; family Indriidae; genus Avahi; species Avahi laniger. Next base: position 34,222 of record CAUYSK010119799.1, read on the forward strand.
GATGCTCTGAAACTGATAAAAAAAATGAGGAAGTTCTTTATGTAATGAATTGGAAATAGTTTCCAACACACGTTGTTAAACAAAAAACTGAGGATGTAACCAGTGTGTATAGAATATATGTTATTATTTCTGTAAGAAAAGGGGTAATGCATATATTATGTATGCATAAGATGTCTCTGGAAGGTAACATTGGTAAGTTCCACCAAGGGAAATTGGCTGACTAAGGAACAAGGGAGTGTGGGAAAGATTATCGTTGCTATATGCTTTTTTATACCTTTTGAATCTTTTGCTCAATGAATGTTTTACCTATTTAACTTTTTTTTGTGGCTAAAAAGTTTAAGTACTGTAATGATTTAAATGATAGGTCAAGATCCCAATTAATGTATTTGCATTTAAAGCTTGTTGTAGAATTATTTGGCATAATTAGGATCAATATGTTAAAGACAGTGAGATTTCATCCAAACATTAAGGGATACCTCACCAAGTAAGCCAATCTAAAACTGAGATGGACATCTTTGTGTGTCTTGTACGAGAATTCCTGTATAAATTAACAGGAGTGAGCCAGATAACCTCTAAATTCCATGCAACATGGACAGCATGGCATAGTATAATAGCATTTTAGGCATTTAAAGCCTTCAGACAAAAGTTCAAGTCCCCTCTCTACTCCTTAATAAACTGTATGAACATGATAAAATGTCTCAGACTTAACAGGTTTCAGTTCTTAATCTGCAAAAGAGGATTGCCTCCATCTACCTATAGATTTGTTATGAAGATTAGTAATAATTTATATTATGCCTAGATGCATGGTCCATTATATTATTATTCTAGCTCTAGAATTCCATGAATTAATGGTCCCTGGGGAGAAAATTGAGGTCAAAATTATATTTTATGGGAAGAATTTCTCTTTTCATTTTGAAACTTAGACACTTCTATCATATTTCTGTATTTTACTAACAATTCCCTAGATCTTCTAGCCCATGGCCACTCACATATAGAATCTACACACAACACCAGAAGTGAGAAAATATGACAGTATGTCCCATCCTATTTGGGTAACCTGTCTTGCACTTATCTCAAGTTGAGCTTTGACTCTCATTATTTTTCTTACTGGGATTATAAAACTGTATATTGAAATATAGATCTATAGATCTGTTATAGCGTAAAATCTATCATATGCATGGCAACCCGGTGCCCATCATTCAGTCATTCTCTGCAGGGCCAATTACCTGTATTTTTTAAAAAGGTTAAGTCCAGGTTTCATTTTACTCTAATTTACTTATAGACAAGACTTATTTGCATGATAGGCTCTGACTCATATCTTGAAGTCATTAAAATAGTTTCTGAAAAAAATATTCTCTGAAATTTCTCAGACACAACTAGCTTGAACATTTTTTTTTTTTTTTTTGAGACAGAGTCTCACTGTGTTGCCTGGGCCAGGGTGCCATGACATCATCCTAGCTCACAGCAACCTCAAACTCCTGGGCTCAAGCAATCCTTCTGCCTCAGCCTTCTGAGTAGCTGGGACTACAGGCGTGCACCACCATGTCCGGCTAATTTTTTCTATATATTTTTAGTTGTCCGATTTAATTTCTTTCTATTTTTAGTAGAGACGGGGTCTCGCTCTTGCTCAGGCTGGTTTCGAACTCCTGAGCTCAAACAATCCACCCGCCTCGGCCTCCCAGAGAGCTAGGATTACAGGCGTGAGCCACCACGCCCGGCCTAGCTTTAACTTTTGATAATGCTTAAGATATGCAAGAAACAATGCAAAAGTTAAAAAAAAAAAAAAAGCCACCCTCCTCACCTGCATTTCACTATGACTCTTCTGAGATCCTTCGGTGCTTACTAAGGAGAGTGATGCACGCTAACAGTGTGCCAGGGCAGTGGATGCTGGTAAAAGTATAAGATCCATAAAATATCCCTCCCATTCTGTCTGTCCAGTGATGGGAATAGCTTTGAGCTGCTGTGTAAGCAGTTTGATAAGGGACAGTTTCCTGTCAGTGAGGACTGTTAAACTAGGATCCGCTGCAGGAGAAATTAATTAAATCCATTTCTCTCTGAATCTTGGAAAATAAGAGTGGTCGAATTTGAAGCCTTGTGGAGAAGTACAATACTTTCCCAACTTTTTTTTTCACCTACCCAACATTACCATTGGCTGACTTTCTTAACACATCTTTTTACATGCTCCTAGAGCTGTTACTGTATTGTAAGTGTTGTTCTGAAAATTACAAGGAAATGTAACCAGAATACTGTTATAGAGCCTTTTTATAACCACTTATGTTTTACTTGTTTGCCCACACTCTGCAATACAAATTACAAGTTGCCTTTTCAGTCATTCACAGTGATGAGCAGGAACAGGAAACCAAAGTTGCTTTGAGAAATCCCCTTTTACAATGTGTGTGGCAGGTTTATTAAATAGAGTTAACAGGCGGATATTTTCAGGTACCATTAACACAACATCAGTCAGTGTCAGGGAACTGTTTTATTTTAAGTTTATGAGAGCTTTATAAAACAAAGCAGTAAAATTATTTTTTAACACATTCTTTCTTACTTTCACTTTCCTCACAGTTTGTACTCCTGAAAAAGACTGTTTAAAAAAGTAAGGTAGGTAACTTAATTTCCCCAGAGCAAAATAAGTGTGAGCCACAACTACTTTCGTGATTAAGAGCCATTTAATTTAGGTTGGTGCTCTGTATCAGTAAAAGTTCCTTCTGTCAATTTCTAACGTTACTAGCACAAAGTGAAGAGAAAAGAGTTCTTAGAAGAGATCATAATAAAGAAATTTTTCCAGCTTTCTAAATTAATATACATTTTTAAAAACCATCAAAACAACTTTATGAAATGTGAAGTAGTAAAACAACAGCTTGGTGCACAACAAATGCTCAGTAGTAGGTTGAAGCATATGAAGTTGCTGGTATTTGACCACTTCAATTTATGGAATTGACAATTTCGCAAGATTCAAGTTGATATTAATGTCCTTCCTTATTTACATTGGTATCAAAATCCCATTAGTCTAAACCGTCTTACTAAAAGGGCCCTCAGACCTTAGGAACATTACAGGTATTAACCACAATAAGGAAGTAGCTTTGAGTGGCCTCAGTAAACAATGGGGCAAAGTGCACCTATGCATTTCAGCTCAGCCGAGTTTTGGGGTGTCCTTAAATCCTCATACATGATCTTATAAAATAAGGCAAGAGGTTAAAGCTGAGAAAGCAAAATAACAACAGCTGTGAGGCTGACATTGTAGTGGGGAGAGACAGAAAAGCCAAAAAAGAAAAAAAAAGAAAAGAAAAGAAGCACTCTGTAAGAATAATTCAAATATAATTTGATTTAGGATACTTTGATGTGTTTGGCCAATAGTCCTATACTGCTGTCCTCTATTAGCATATCATTATATTACGATAGTATATTTGCAGTTGTTACTGCACATTATCAAGATAAGTTTAAAACTGATTTTGGATGTTCTAAAAGTCTAGGAGAATTTTTTTCTTGAAGTTTGTGTACTAAATAACTGCTCTTAAAGTTTTTCCTCAATCCCCAGCCCTTCAGGATACACTCAAGTGTCACTTTAATGCACATGAATGACTGAAGCATGAAGGGAGGGGGGGCTACAGCTCCCTTCATTAGCAAAATAATTGAGAAGTAACCTTACATCTGGGTATTTTTAGATTTTCAGGGACACAACCAACTTTTAAAACCTTTACTGCAAAAATAATATTTTAATAAAAAATTAGAAAATCCAATATTTTAAAAATTTTGAACAAAAAGTTGAATATGCTTTTAAACAGTGTAGACATAACACATGAAGGAAAATGCCACAAAGGTAGATCACTTGTGTCATTCTGTTTTCTTCTTTATCCTTAACACCTGGCGCAAGGCCTGGCATGTAGTTGGCAAAGATGAGTATTTACTGAATGAATGAATAGAGTGATTGAAATTCCAGGTATTGCATTCATAGTTTAGTATTTCTTTAGCTCATTGAACATCCTTTGTGTACAAGAAATTGTTCAGTAAAAATATTCAGTTTCCTTGCCTATAAAAGAGGGGCATGCAGGGTGTTTCCAGCGTGAACATTCTACAATCTTGTAAACAGACAAGCCCACTGTCTGGGGAAGAGATCGAACAGCAGGGATTTCTTAAAACATTAATTAGTAACTTAAGACCATTAGTGCCTGGCTTAGTCCCACAGAGGTTTAGGGCCACCTGTGACCCTGATTGATGACTACTTTTTACACTCTTTCTGGAACTACTGACTGAATTTTATCTTGGGGCCTGTATGTCACTCATTATGCTTTCCTGACAGGAATCCAAAGGAAGTCATTCATTGGCAAGTACAAATTCTCCCCAATTGTGCCAAGGAGAATTATTCATTACCATTTTATGGAAAGTCCAAATCACATTTCCGGGAGGGCTGGGGACCTGCCAGATCACTGGGTTTTGTTGACATTGATTGATTTTATTTTCTCCAATAATCACCTGCTTTAATCAAAAGCCTTTGGAATTGCGAATGAAATGTCTATCATTTGAGATCTCCTGAAGAAAGGGAGTTTGTTTTTAAATAAAAACATCTTAGCTAAGGAAATATGTTTTATGGGGTTCATGCTACTAATTGTTCTCTGGTTTTGTTTCAAACGCTTGTATTACGGGTTACGTGGTCAAGAACCAATGTTATGAAAAGTTGATCTGTTCAGCCTACTTTTCAACTCTGAACTGTCTAGTCACTAGCCACATGTGGCTGTTTAAATTAATTAAAATTAAATAAAATTAAAAATATGTTTCCTCTGTTTCACTAGCCACATTGCAAGTACCCAGTAGCTACCCATGGCTAGTGGCTACCTCATCGGATAAGCATGCATATGGAATATTTCTGTCATCCCAGAAATTTCTACTGGACTGCATTGACGAAGGCTTTCTACTTGACCAAACTTGAGGCAGCCTCTTCTGAGCCCTCTTATTCACTAGGCCCTCACCCTGGACTCTGCCCTTGGCCTGCTTAGTCCAGTTTTAGTAAGAATTTGGCTGGGTGAATTTAGTGAGAGTCCTCCACATTTGATATCTGATCAAATTCCTCATTCCCCATCCTCGATCTCTTATCTCCCTGGCCGGCCTTAACCAAGATCCTGTCAAATCAGTGTAGGCAGAATCCCCCTTACTCCTGATGTTTCCTCTTAGTAATTTTCTATCCACTCTTTCTCTTGGCTATAAATTCCCATTGTCCTCGTTTTCGGAGTTGTGCGTGATCTCTCTGCACTACTGCAAAACCTCCATTGCAGTAGTCCCTCTTGAATAAAATCCTTTTTACTGTCTTTAACAAATGTCATGAATAATTTTCTCTTTATCAGTATTATTTTAACCTTTAAAAGAACACAATTGAGTATTTTAACTTTTTATGGCCTGAGATAGGAAAAGGATTGACCAAAGATTTATTTATTCAACATCTATTTATTGAGTCAAAACAATTTCACAAGAGGCTATTGTAGTTGTGAAATACTCTTGGAGGTTTAGAGTCCCTGTCTCCCACTAGACAGGTGATATTGTAGCCCAGGGAGGCTCCTGGGAAAACTCAAAATCATCTTATAAGCCTCAGGCACTGTCAAAGAAAGGGAGTCTTCTCTTCTAAGTCACAGTTAATCTTCATTCCAATTAGCCTTCTCTTCATGCTGAGGAACTGAGACTTAATACAGTAAATATATATCAAAGCATTTTAGAAATTCTGGAGAGTTTGGCCTCTACATATTCCCCTGATTGTTTCCAAGGGAATATATAGTTTCAAAACTCCCCAGAATTTCCAGCTGGACTTGTGCTGTGGTTTGAATGTGTCCCCCAAAAGTTTATGTGTTAGAAACTTGATTACCATAGTGGTGGTGTTAAGAGGTGGGGCTTTGGGAAGTGATTGGGCCCTGAGGGCTCTTCCCTCATGAATGGATTAATGCCATTATCATCGAAGTGGGCTGATTATTGCAGGACTTTGGCCATCTTTTCCTCTCTGTCTCGCCTTCTCTCACCCTCTCTTGCCTTTTTGCATTTCACTCTTCTGCAATGGGCTGACTCCCACCAGATGCTGGTGCCATGCTCTTGGACTTCCCACCTTCCAGAACCATGAGCCTAATAAATTTCTTTACTTTATAAATTACCCAGTCTGTGGTATTCTGTTATAGAAACATAAAATGACTAAGGCAATTTTTTAGTCCCTAAATGAGCAGGTCACCAGGCCCAACTTTCCTCTCGAATGCATTCAAAAATACCCAAAAGCTTTATACTTGTAGCACAGCCAGGTCAGTGCTAGTTGCTATGCGATCAGTAATTTCAAGCTACAGAGTTCTACCCAATCATTTTGGGGTATTACTGTTATAGTACTAATTCAACCAATAATTAAGAAATATTTAGTGATTAGGAAAGGCTAATATTCTGGTACCTTGCTACTCTTATTATTGGATTATCCTATGAAAATAAATATTTTTAAAAGAAAAATTTCTAGCTTTGAAGATTTTAAATTCAATTAAAGAATATATTTTTTTAAAGATTATAATCTTGACTCTCATACAAATATAAAATGAACACATGTGAAAGATTTTGTTTAGTTTATTAATTCATGAGCGAACCAATAAATTGTTATAACCAATTCAGGAGAGCATCCAAAAAGCAGACAGATATATAAGCCTATCAGAAATACTGAAATATGAAGTACATTTGCTTAACAGATGCAAAACTAGTCCGTATACACAGGGCAGCAATCGGTTGCATTCCACCATGCATGTATGCTGTGCATTTTTATGGACAAGAATCATCTGCATCACTATCAGTTTTCTACAGTTTAGAGAGTTGTAAACTTGTTCAAATAAAGGCTCAAAACCCGTAGAGTGAGATAACCGGGAAGTGCATGTTTTAGCTAATAGTTAGTTTTCATTAAAGATGCACCGTAATTATCTTGGCCTAGTTTTCTTTCATAATTTTTTCTGGTAAATCAATTCTTTTTTTTTTTTTTTTTTTTTTAGACAGAATCTCGTTTTGTTGCCCTGGCTAGAGTGAGTGCCGTGGCATCAGCCTAGCTCACAGCAACCTCAGACTCCTGGGGTCAAGCAATCCTTCTGCCTCAGCCTCCCGAGTAGCTGGGACTACAGGCATGCGCCACCATGCCCTGCTAATTTTTTTTATATATATATTTTTAGTTGTCCAGATCATTTCTTTCTATTTTTTAGTAGAGACAGGGTCTCGCTCTTGCTGAGGCTGGTCTCAAACTCCTGACCTTGAGCGATCGACCTGCCTTGGCCTCCCAGAGTGCTAGGATTACAGGTGTGAGCCACTGCGCCTGGCCTGGTAAATCAATTCTTTATAGGTTCCTTTCTCCATGGTTCTGCCCTTTTGATTTACCTTGCCATTTCCTCAGCTTCACCTTATTTGAGAGATACCTGAGGAGCTTTCTTTTTTGCTTGATTCAATCAATAGTGCAGAAACAAAGCATAAAAATGTATCCTATTGAAAACCGAAAGTTAAAAGGGTAGGGAAAGGGTCACAACAGGCAGGGTAGCTGGAGGGAGAGGCAAAAGAACGAGGAAAAAAAGATTAAATCATTTATATCATAATTTCATTGATAAGAGATTACAGAATTAAACCTCTTTGTAGTCCCTTATTCCCTTGGTTCTGGCCCATTAGATTTAAGAGACATCTCAATTTAATAACAGCTTTTTATGGAAGAAAGAAAATTTAAAAAGAAAAAAATGTACACTTCTTTAAAAAAAAAACAGTGACATATATTTATTCATACAATGGCATGTTATCCCTTCAGTAAAAATCTAAACCTTCTTAACATACTTCTGAATCACTTTAGCCGTCATTTATCATGCATATGACATAATACTTTCATAATACATTTTCTGATTAAATTTTTTCGGTGCCTTTGTGTTGAAAATGCAATCTTTTTTTTTTTGAGACAGAGTCTCACTCTCTTGCCTGGAGCGAGTGCCGTGGCGTCAGCCTAGCTCACAGCAACCTCAAACTCCTGGACTCAAGCAATCCTACTGTCTCAGCCTCCCAAGTAGCTGGGACTACAGGC
>CAUYSK010119800.1:0-25711 GCA_963575035.1 Avahi laniger
CCCATACTGAACATGTACAGACTTTTCTTGTCATTATTCCCTAAACAATATAATGTAACAGGTATTCACATAGCATGTACATTGCACTAGGTATTATAAGTAATTTAGAGATGATTTTAAGTATACAGGAGGATGTACATAGGTTATATGTAAACTCTATATCATTTTATGTCAGGGACTTGAGCATCTATGGATTTGGGTATCCACAGGGGTCCTGGAGCCAAACCCCCATGGATTCTGAGGGATGACTGTACTACAAGGAAGCACAACCTCCTTATACTCTGCATAGTCTTCATAACTTTAAGGAATTCCCAATATAGTCATGCAGCCTGGGCACTCATCTTATGTCAGCTGTGTCTATCTCATTGAAAATAGTTTACGATTAACGCATTGGTGTTGGTCTAGGCTAGTCAGGATCTCAAAATAATCTAATCATTTACAATTTTTTTCTTTCACGCCATCTGTTTGCAACTCATCTGTTTATTTGACATTCTGTTTAGTTCTCCATATATATTATTATATTAGGATTGCAGTTTTGTAAAAAAGCTATCATTCTTTTAACAATGTTGAATAAAATTATTGCCTTTTGTAACTGAACACAATGAAAGAAAACATGGTACCTAACAAAATCAGCTATTCAACAAAACGGAGCTGCTGTTGACCATCTGTAAGTGTTCCATTGAACTTAAAATTTCTTTCTTCTTGCTTTCCTTTTCCTTCATCCTTTTTGTTTTCCTTTTGAAAATGTCCTAATTCTCATAAAAACATATTTATCTTTTCCATTGTCATTTTTATTACCTTTTTTGTTTTGGCTATTTTGATCCTTTTCCTTATTGTCATGATTTTGTTTATGAGAGATTTTAGTTTCCTTGTGATATAGTAAGAGAATGTTGATATTTTGAACCTGCTATGTAAGTAAAGTCTTCTATCTCCCAGAATAAGTTTTTTGGTAGGATATTTTTTCCATTTTATTTAGATTTCAATATATTCAATAACTTAAGAAAAATGTACAAAATTAATCTGAAGTTAAGATATGCAAAAGTGCAATTCAAATGTATTTTTACAAATCACTCCTATATTGTATAGAGCTATGTAAATTAGTAATCAGATTACTCATATAGTACATACATCAAGTTGTTGATGGGTAAATGTAGGAATTTTTATCACAAGAACCCTCTTCAGGCCATTTTACTACATTTGGAGAAATTTGTGTGCAGTTTTGCTATATCATTTAGTTTTGCTATATTCGTGTCAATATTATATGTTGTTTCATCTGAAACTACTGTTGGGATAAGATGTATTGGACCAATTAATATATGATCCCATACATTGGGATACATAAAACTTCACACACAAACATTTTGGATGCATGTGATACTGCTATAGTTTTGCTCTATAAACACAGAGATTCTCATAAATTCTCTCGTGCATGACTCCCATGAAAGAAGGAAAAATGTATAGAGTATTAAAAATTGCATATTCTAAATTATTTATTTTATTCATTTTAGAACTTTCATTTTGACTAGGCATTGTAGAGAACTAAATCTTCCAATTTTGCATGTCTGATAATTGGAAGAAATTTCAGCAGACCAGCTTCAGGTCTATATATCTCAAACTTAATTTCTCTTGTACAACCCTCATACTTCCAGGGCTGGATGTATAGTGCATGTTCACATTGCAACATAATCTCTGGCCCTATACTTGGTGTTCCATATTGGGTGAGTCAGCACCATGGATAAGTGGTATTCCTGAAGGTCATTCCTGTACCTGGACAACTACCAATGAGTGACAGTGCCAGAAGTGATTGTGTAGCCATACACATGCCCCATTAAACCAACATTAAATGTTTCCCCAGATTAACTCTCTTTGTTGGTATTACCTCAAACCCACACTATTCTAAAACCCCTCACACCCAAGGGTAAGTATGACAAAGGAAAAATTGGAGTGGTAAGAGACAATTGTCTCAGCTAGTGAAAATATCTTACTTTGGCAAATTTTACAAAAACAGGATTATGTGAACACATTTCTAGGGTCCTTCTCAGGCCCTTGGCAATGGTCTATGAAAGTGAGAGGATCTGAAGTTTCATTATTTTCACAGTAAATCTGCTTCTGACTACCACCAGCAGGGTACATCATAGTAAACTGTAGTTTGTTGATTACTCTTGACATATTGCTGTTGGTAATATATAATGAAGAAATAGCAGATAAAAATTATAATTTAATTATATAATTTAACAATTATTAATTATTAATAATTAACTATATAATTATGATTTAATTGTTTAATAATAAATTAGTAACAATAGGGCACATGTTTATAGCATGTATTACATAGCAGGCACTTTGCCAGGGTTGTTTAATCTTCACATCAACACTGTGAGAGAAGTATGCTATTATCCCCACATTAGAGATGAGGAAACAGAGGAACAGAGAGGATATGTGATTTGCTCTAGGTCACACAATCAGTTCTTTGCAAAATTGCCAAGAGTAATTTGTATCTTTATCCTCTTTTTTCCATTCCTTTTCAAAATTTTATGTTTGTTGTTTTAGCTAATAATACCTAACCTAGCATTATACTTGTCCCAGGGCAGGTGTTTAGTAAATAATTTTTGCCAAATAAATCAAGTCAGGTTGGTAGTATTTCCTAAGTCAGAAACAGAGCTTGAGCTCTGTAACTGGAATGCTTTTGGAAGCTGACATGAGAAAAAAATAATCACACGGCCATATTTAACTGTTTATTACAGGTGATAATTTAAGTGGTGCAATCCATCTTTAAAAATATATTCTTTTTCCCTACAGTTAATCCTTGCTGTTAAGTATCAAATCATCTTAGGAATAAAGAAATATAGAGAAGGACATAAAACACTGATCAAAATCTGTAATTAACTGTTACCAACATTTCAAGCTTCCAATGTTGCTGTCCCACTTTAATCTCAACTGTGTGAAATATGTCATTGCTTTCTAAACACACACGGGCAGCTAATTCAATAGGACCCCCCAACAGCCTCTGTCTTGCCGCCCAGAAATCGGCATCATTAGCAGCAAACCTCAAATTGTAACTACAGTATTCATGCTATAGATAGGTATAAACTACTGTAAGTCCAGTGAATTCATTAATTTGATTGTTTCCATTATCTTCATTTTATTTATTTTTTCTTTTAAAATTTTGTTTATATGTTTCATGCTTCCAATGACCAAAGAATACAATACTTCTATCAAATGGCTGAAACTATTGTGTTCAGTAATTCCAATAAGATGGCTTTACTAATATTTGCCTGGTCTAATTTTTGAGCTCATTGGATCAGTGCTCATTGCCGGAGTTCATAAATATTATGCCTAAATCCAACCTTTCAGGTGTGGAGGACAGAGGGAGGCTCTCTACCTCCCTATCCCCGTTTCTCTCCTGTGCCCAGTGGCCTCAGTCTCTGCTCCTGTCATTTGCATTTGAGTCTATTCTATTTCTTCAGTTCAAGCTCGTGATTAACACTTCTGGAGCTTTGCCAGACAACTCAGGAGTGAGTCTTCCAGTGTCTCATCCCCTAAGGCAGCAAACTCAATCTATTTAGAGAGCTGTTAATTAATCGAACTAGGTTTTGTCAGATATTTATGAACAGAGAAAACAGGAATGGAAATGATAAGTGTGCCTTTAGAAAAAGACTGAGTAAGCTATATGTAAATTTTTTTTAAAAAAGCAACCTAACAAAAAGACTCTTCTGAAAGGGGTTTTCCTCTATTCTACTTTAGCTTTTCTTCTTAATCAAATTTGGGAGAACACACTTGCTCTATAGTGATATCAGTTACATCCCAAATATGCTTGTAAACTTGGGCAAAATGCAGAAAGGAACTGAGAGGAATGTAAATACTGTATGTTCTCTCTGCAGAGCTGTTCAAGAAAAGGCTGTTTACTCAGAGATAAAGTTTTAGAAAGTGTGTCTGCCGTCTGTAGTCCAGATGATGATGATTGTGGTGATGAATTAAACATTTAGAAATAAAATATAATGGTTGTTTCTGTTTTCAAGGATAAAGCAACTGAAAAACTGTTTCATTACTCTTAATGTAAAATATAGCTAGAATTTGTTTATGTACTACGTGTCTATAACTTAGAAGGTATAAAAGGGAAGATATGCTGATTGTAAGTATTTCTGAGTATGTCTTGGCACAATTTCTCTGTAGATTATAGTGCATGGATAATGTGCTAAGACACAGAGACAATGCTATAATGTTTTTTTGTTTTTTTAACTTTTTTTTTAGAGACAGGGTCTCGCTCTTGCTCAGGCTGGTCTTGAACCCCTGAGCTCAAATGATCCACCCGCCTCAGCCTCCCAGAGTGCTAGGATTACAGGAGTGAGCCATTGCGCTCAGCCTTGATGCTATAATGTTGAAAGCATCATCATCGTCATCATTACTCACTCTCCAAAGAGGAATCATAATCTAAGATAGAGTGATCATTTCATGTGTTGCTACTCACATGCATGATGCTACACCTATTAGTTAATGCATCATGAATATCACCATTTCTGAAGCTTTGAAAAGACATTTAGCAAAGTGGCATGATTTTTTACTGAGTGAGATGCAAAAAGAAAAAAACAAACAGACAAAAAACTAATTGGGTATGATTCTTGAGCACTGTCTGTCACGAGTAGGCAGTCTAAAACACATAGAAAAGGGCAATGAAAATATTTGATACATTCATAAGATAGCCACAAAATCAAGGCCCCATAGAAGTATTTTGAGGTGTTTAAAAAAAAAGAAGAACACCTTGAGTGTGGCGTGGTGTGATGGAGTAGAGGCAGGAGGGATAGAGCAGTGTTGATGAAATCATCACCTTTCATCCAACAGTCAAGAGACAATTTTGGTATGAAGTGCAATTTCAAATGTTCAATCGAGAAGGTTGAGAAGGAGGCATACAAGACAGAAAGTGAAATCAAGCTGGACCGTGGAGGTGGTGAGGCATAAAATGGCCTGTACTGCCAAATACAAAATATTAAGTCAAAGCAGGCTACTCACCTGCAACTCATGATACTTAGTAAAAAAGCTCTAGGTTTTGAAGAGTTCAAGAATGTCCCAACCTTCTTTCTGGTCAATCTACCCTTTCTTACAAACCTTTGTACTTCTTTGCCATTAACCAAAACAACCAGTTGTTTTGATCAAATAGCACATATTCCAGGTTGAGAATGCTAGCAAGGATTGATTGAAGTGGTCCTCGTGGACGGGTGGTTGAAGTGGTCTAGGCTGGATGGGGAAGGTTTGAGTACTGAAGGCAGGTTGATAAGAAGATTCCTATCCAGTGGTGTGCTGGAGTCAGCTCCTACAATATCCTGAGAGGAAATTTATATATTCTCAGGAATTTTGCACTCCAGTTGTTACACACAGCTATTATTTAAAATGTATTAAACAAGTTATATTAAAAACAAAAGGAATAAATATTCATATCCTTCCACTTCCTGATTTTTTTGCCTATTTCACTATATACTCTCAAGATAATTTTCTTTTGTTGTAGCTATATGATGGAAATATAATAGTATGGAATGGTGCTACTGGACATCTTTTCCCAATGCTGTGCTTAGTGACAACATGGTGGTGGCTTAAAGTCAGCCATGTTAACGAACATTTGCCAGCATATCACTGGTTCTAGCTGCAATGTACCATCTTCAAGAGTGGTCCTGGTCTTTACATCAGAGCTGATTTTAAAGGCAAAATAAAATCCCATTAAAAAGTAGATGCAAGAAATCTATAAGGGTATAAAAGAAGTACTCAAGCTAACATTTCTCTGATATTACTTTCTGTGATTTCTGAACATTCAAGTATTCATTCAATGGTATTTATTGAGCAGATTCTGCCACCATGCTAGGCTCTCTGGATACAAGGAAGATGAGTTACCTGCCATCAGGGAGCCTTTAGCCTAATATACCACCCAGGGAGTCATGGATGATGACAATAGAGATTGGTAAGGGAGGATAGCACAAAGTGCCTGGGAGCACAGAGGAGGGAAACTGAAGTGTTAAGGCAGGTGTGGGACTAACACTGTAAACAGCACATTTGTTGCCAGCTAAGGTAGGTTATTGGGGAATCTTATAGGAAAAAGCATTAAAATGTATATGGTCCCTTAACTCTTATCATGCCTCAGAGAAGCATGGGTTGTACCCTGGGATAGGGACCCCCATAGCTCTGCAGCTGGGCAAAGTTGGGAGGGAGCAGGTAGCAGCTACCAATGACATAACAAAGGGAACTGGAGAGCCTTACAGTCTAAGGAACAGCCTTGCTAGTGAGAAAGGCATTCTGGTAATGGAAGTTTGCCCATTCCAGCTGGCAATTATTCATTCAGTAATTCCTGCCAGGAGCTCAATGTTAGGCTATCAGAGGACATCTGTTCCTTCTCATTCACCCAGACCGAGGGTGTCTGGGGGAGGAGGAAGGAGTTTGTGGAAAGAGGAGGCCTAATCTGAATCTTAAAGGGGGTAATGATGGAAGGAGGAACAAGACAAAGGCCACATCCAGGTAACAACTACCATGACACCATGGTTAATTCTCATCTAAAGAGCTATTTCTGGAATAGTTAGAAATAAACTTGGAAGGTAGGAAGAGAAAGGCAATAAGATACTATAGGAAGGGATGAGAAATATTGCCACTCACTTGCTGTTAAGATTTTCAGTTGGGTGCCTCAGATTGGGCCTGGAACTCTGCAATGGTGATTAAATTCTGATCCAACTCCTAGACAAATACTTCTAATATCAGGCAACTGAGAAGTAAATTGAAATGACATTATTAGGAATAAGTGTCTATGTATAATAATCTGCTGTTTCTTTGCCTGAAAGAAGAGAGTTCATCATCTGTATTCATTGCTTTTGAAACTGCTAAACTGAATCCTATATTTCTTCATGCTGAATTGAATCCTGTAGTTATCAAAATGCTGACAAGTTGAGTTATTGGCTATTTTCAGGAACCATACTAAGAGTTTCCCATTAATAACATTCACTCTGTACATTGATAGAAGAGAATTATTTAGAGCTATCAAATGTGTTATTACACCATATCCTGTATGCCCCGAAGAAGACTTTTTTGATTTGCAGAAAGAAAAAGAGATATTTAAAGGAGGTCAACAAATGACAAAATACCCTTACTTAAAATAAATGGGAAAAATGTAGCAATGCAATTCTATGATAACTCAATTAAAATCTGCCAGTCTCTCTCTGTTTTTCTGCAAAGTTTACCATGGTCACCTCACAGAAATAAGAGGTAAAACTAGAAACGTAGAACTCAGATGAAGAAAGAAATTTGTTCTAAATTCTGATTTATCATGTTGGCTTAAAAATCCCTACCAAGAAAAAAAATTTGATAATTTCCTTTATTTCATACCAAAAATATTATAAATTACCCACTTGAGGATACAGTAGTGTATCATGTGCCTTTAATGAAAAAAAGAAAATATGTTAAAATATTCTGATTTAAAATATAAAAGTAATGGATCAGAGGTAAATATATAAGGAATGGCTGATATGCAAAAAAAATTACTACTATGCAGTGTGGGAAGTCTTAATTGGCAAGTAAGAACCTCAGACTTCCTTCTTATGGTGGAACTGCCTACATAAATGGTTCTCAAACCTTTTCTATGTTTCAATTCATGAACTATTTTGATACATTCAATATCATTTTGAATACATCCCTTCATATATAATGTTACACAGATCTAACTATATTCCACACCCCCACAACACATAAACACACATGCACAATCCAAGAATGATGGATAAATGACGGTGCCTTTTGATGCCACTCATCCAATACTTGACATACACAGTTTCTACATACCAAGTATTGTACTAGGCACTGGCATAGACACATATATAATACCTACTTCCTATTCTCAGAAAGGTGTCTTCTAATAGATGGAGAAAGACATAAAAAAGACAAATCAGATGCCAAATTCAGAAAAAGGCACAACAAAAAAAGACAACTACAGACCAATATCCCACATGAACACAGATGCAAAAATCCTCAACAAAATACAATACTAGTAAACCAAATCCTACAATACATGAAAGGAATAATTCATCATGATCAAGGAGGTTTTACCCCAGGGATATAAGAGTGGTTCAACATCTGCAAATCAAATATGATTTGTCACATAATAGAATTAAAAACAAAAGCCATATGATCATCTCAATAGATGCAGAAAAAACATTCAATAAAAACCAGAACCTCTTCATGATAAAAACTGTTAACAAACGAGGCATAGAAGGAACATACCTCAAAATAATAGAAGCCATTTATGACAAACACACAGCCAACATCATAGTGAAAGCATTCCCTCTAGGAATTAGAAAAAAACAGGGATATCCACTTTCACCACTTTTATTCAACATAGTACTGAAAGTCCTAGCCAGAGCAATCAGGCAAGAGAAAGAAACAAAGGGTATCCAAATTTCCAAATTGAAAAAGAGGAAGTCAAACTATCCATCTGTCAATGACATGATCTTATTTCTAGAAAGCCCTAAAGACTCCTCCGAAAGACTCTGAGAATTGATAAATAAATTCAGTCAAGTATCAGATTACAAAGTCAATGTACACAAATCAGTAGCATTTCTACAAACCAACAGCAGGCAAGCTTAGAATCAAAGCAAGACCTCAATACTATTTACAATAGCTGCAAAAAAAAAAAAAAAAAAACAACAAACCTAGGAATATGCTTAACCAAAGAGGTGAATGATCTTTACCAGGAAAACTACAAAACACCATTGAAAGAAACTGTAGATGACACAAATGATTGGGAAAACATCCCATGTCTTCTAATGCTCATGGATCAGAAGAATCAATATCGTTAAAATATCCATATTATCCAAAGTGATTTACAGATTCAATGCAATCCTTATCAAAATACCGATGCCACTTTTCACAGATCTAGAAAAAACAATCCTAAATTTCATATGGAATCGAAAAGAGCTCAAATAGCCAAAGCAATCCTAGGCAAAAAGAACAAATCTGAAGGAATCACATTACCTGACTTCGAATCATACTACAAAGCTACAGTGACCGAAACAGCTTAGTACTGGTATAAAAGTAGACACATAGATGAATGAAACAGAAGATAGAACCCAGAAATAAAACCATATGCCTACAACCAACTGATCTTTGACAAAGCAGACAAAACATACCCGGGGGAAATGACACTCTAGTAATAAACAGTGCTGGAGAAATTGGATAGCCACATGCAGAAGAATGAATCTGGATGCTTATCTCTTACCATATACATATATTAACTCAAGATGAATTAAAGACTTAAATGTAAGACCTGAAATCATAAAAATTCTAGAGGAAAACTTAGGAAAAACTCTCTGGACATTAACCCAGGCAAAGAATTTATGACTGGGACCACAAAACCAAATACAACAAAAATAAAAATAAATAAATGGGTCTTAAATTAAACTAAAAAGCTTCTGCACAGCAAAAAAATAAAAAATAAATAAAATAATCAACAGAGTAAATAGAAAACATACAGAATAGGAGAAAATATTCACAAACTATACATCTGACAAAGGACTAATATCCAGAATCTACAAGGAACTCAAATAAATCATCAAGAAAAAAGCATATAATCCCATTTATTAATAAAAGTGGACAAAAGAAATGAACAGACATTTTTCAAAAGGACAAATGGCCAACAAACATGTGAAGAAATGCTCGATCTAATCATCAGGGAAGTGAAAATTAAAATCACAATGAGATACCACCTTACCCCTGTCAGAACGGCCATTTCTAAAAAGTCAAAAAATAATAGATGTTTGCATGGATGCAGTGAAGAGGAACGCTTATATACTATGGATAGGAATGCAAATTAGTACAACTTCTATGGAAAACAGTATGGAGATTCCTCAAAGAAGTAAAAGTAGACCTACCGTTCAATCCAGCAATCCTGCTACTGGGTATCTATCCAAGGGAAAAGAAGTCATTATATCAAAAAGACACATGCGCTATACATTTATCGCAGCACAATTCACAATTGCAAAGATACGGAATCAACTTAAGTGCCCATCAACTGATGAGTGGATAAAGAAAATGTGGCATATATATACCATGGAGCACTACTCAGCCATAAAAAGGAAATAATGTCTTTTGTAGCAACTTGGATAGAACTGAAGGCCGTTATCCTAAGTGAAGTATCCCAAGAATGAAAAAACAAATACTACCTGTATTCACTTATATTAATAAGTGGGAGCTAAATAATGGGTACACAGACACACAGAGTGTTAAAATGGACATTAGAAACTCAGAAGAGGGGAGGTTGGGAGGGAGGTGAGAGATCAAAAATTACCTATCAGGTATAACGCACAGGCAATGGGTAAATCTGACTTTACCACTATAAAATTCATCCACATCACAAAAAACCACTTGGACTCCCTAAATCTACTGAAATTTAAAAAAAGAAATTATAAAAAGTAAAAAAAGACAAATCACAATATAACAAGATAAATAATCTTGTCAAAAATGTATGGAGGATAATGCTATAAAATTAACCAGAATAGAGGTATTCATCCTACCCAGAATCAAGGGAAACCTCACAGAGAAATTTACACTTAAAGAAATAAGATGTGCCAGACAAGGAAGGTAGAAAGGTCTGGAATTAATAAATTTCAAATCATTGTAAAAAACAAACACTATCAATATATCATCAAAATTTTCCTGAATACCAGTACATAGAACATTTAAAAGACTTTTCTGAACCGAGCCATTCTTAAGATATATTTTAAAAACTGAGCTTGAAAGAGGAGACCCCTTCCTCCATATTTTCTGTAGTTTCTAAGCAGCGGCATTCCATAAATTAAATTCTTTTCTTTGTATTCCTTCAAATTATGCTCTAGGAGTTTTAGAACTGTGATTCCTTACATTATCTACTTTTTAATGAGATATAATAACTTTTTCTTATAACATTGAAAATAAACATTTCAAATTCTCTACTGCTTCATCTTTCGAGGGTACCTGTAGAGGCAGGTTTTTAATTCAATACAACTTATATTTCACTTACTTCTTGATGCCATTTAGTGTGTTCTACTTGAGAAGTAATTGAACAACCTCTTTGGGTCAAGAGTTTCCCATTTTGACCTATATTTCTTAAGTGTTAAAGTAACAAGGTGATTCTGGATAACACTCTAGGAATTTTTTTTAAGATCTTGATGATAAAAGTCTGAAAATAATGAGACCAAGCTTGGTACAACCCCTTCTGGGCTGGGCTGTTAATATTCCTCACTTGAGTGTAATTGCAGATTGATTAGCTAGAACCTTGGGAACTGGGTCGTGGCAAAGGTACTGCTACGTGTTCACTAAGACATTTCTTCCTGTTGGACTCACAGGGAGTGTCCATTTCCCAGGCTTCCCTGGGGTTGGCTGGACCCATGAGGCTGAGTTCTGGCTAGCTGGATCGAGATGGTGCAGGCCACAGTACTCGCCACAACTCTCTAGCTTCCCTTTTTCTGCCGTAGCCATCCTGGAGGTACCAGATGATGTATCGATAGATAATATTACATATAATTCAGTAAGTCTACTCAATGGAGATCAGCTTCCTATAAATGAAAAATGAACATTTATGTTGATTGTTTTTGTGGTGTTGCAGTGTTTGTTGCCACAGCAGAGACTATTTTATCCTTTCTGGTACAAACATGTGATTGTCTTGTTGGAGCCACTGGGTCAAATTATGGCACATGACGCTGAGGATGGAGTTTCCTCAAAAGGAACAGATGCTCCCAGAATCAGCCATCTTGGGAAATAATCAGGGCTGGAATAAGAAATAAGGATTTTGTGAGCAACTTGGAAGAGAGAATATTTTTCTTCTTTTGAGGGCCAAAGGCCAAAGGCAGGAAGATGAGGATGAGTGTGAGGGGTGGAGAGTGTAACAGGGGCATAGCGTCTCCATCTGGACAGGACAGAGGGAGAGGGCCAGCGGACACTAGACTGGGCTTGTGCCAGGTCAATATTGTAAAGTTTTCTTCACGTTGCATTTTCCTTCCATTTTCCTTAAATGTTCAAAAGTCTGTTTCAAGGTACAGCTTGGTGTCAGCTGTACTTTAGGCAATTATGGAAAGACTTGCCTTTGCTTCTAATGCACAAATTAAGGAGAGAACAGTGTCCCTATCCCCAGAGCTTACTAGTAAAGAACCAGCAGGACCAGCGGAATGTCCGAGAGCAGAGTATGGAAAGAAGAGATGACAAAGCAGCACTGTAATGGATTTGGCATCCTTTTCTGTCTGAAACATTGGTAAAACTAAGATGCTGAGCACCAGAAATATTCTGTTACCAGACTACCTTCCTGATTTCAGTGACTTGTAAGCTGAAATTTCACGGTGCAATTTTCCACAAGGGTTACTCAGTAGGAAACACATCATTCTGTCCGTCTTGCTCTCGTCAGCTCCTGCACTGTAATAGTGAGGAGATTACATGATGCTGCAGTAACAAACAGCCCGAGAATCTCAGAGGCATAGAATAAGAGGGGTTTACTTCTCGTTTATGCTACATGCTTAATGCAGGTCAATTGTAGTCTCTACTCAAAGCTGTCCTCTTTCTTGGGCTCAGGCTGGGGGAGTAGCCGCCATCTGAAAGGTGGCCAGTCACTGTGACGGAGGGAAAGAGAACACAGCAAAGGGTGCACTGGCCCTTACAGCTTCCACCCAGGAGTGATGAATGTGACTTCTGCTTCCGAAACAAGTTCCACTCATGGCGAGGGGCAAGGCACAGTCAGAACATTGCGTACAGCCTGTTGTTTCACAGCCTCCCGCCCCTGCCCCATTTTCCCATGAAATCCCTTGAGTCCCTTGCTAGAGAGTATGTTGTTCTGATTCAGTAAACTATAATAAAATTTAAAATGGACTGAACAGGCTGTTTGTTTTCCTGACAAGAGAAACTCTGTAAGGAGGGCTTGGTCATAAGTAGAGAAGACAAAGAAAAAGAGACAAAAGAAGAGTAAGAGAAGAGTAGATGATGAGCAGCACATAAGAAGAAAAGAAAGAAAGAAGGGAAATGAAGAGGAGAGGGAGAATCCCGACAGTGAGCAGTGCCCACCCTCGGCCTGAACTTTGTTAGAGCTTTTCTGCTCCTCTGAGTCTCCATGGTGCTTGTCTCTATAGGAGATGACTCGTTTCTTGAACACAGAAAGACCCCTAGGGAAGAGGAAGCCAGAAGGGAAGAGTAGAACGAGGGGGCTGAATCAGACATATGAGTCTGAGCTCTCAAAGAAGGGTGACTGCAGAAAAGGAACAAGGATGAGGAGAAAGGAAAATGAAAACAACCTATGGAGCGTATGAAATTCGAAAACATCTTAAACTTGGGAAGATGCTGCAGCAACATGAAACTGCTAGAATTTGTTTTCCAGCCTTTTCCCCCACTACGCTCTGCCTGATGAGGTTTGCAAAGTTCACAGTCTTGAGATTTTTATCTCAAGATAAGAAGAAAGGAGCTGGTCATCCCAGAATAAACACACTGGGGACTTTGCATCTTGGTGTGCGTGACGGCCTGCGGTTGACATGGGTCCCAGCCGGCCAAGCCTCTGAGTCCAGCCTCGTCCCACCTGGCTTTAGACATGCCCAGTCCTACCAGTTTCGCACCGCCCATAGCTTTGGAGAATATGCCGGGCCTGCTAGGTAGAGGTAGTATAACTGTATTCCAAAGAAAACCTTACTCTGACCCATGAGAAATCGCTTGTTTGTTTAAAAAAAGAAAAGTCTTCACAGCTCCACAAGTCTAGTGCTAAAAATTCATTTTAATGCAACCTGAGCTGCTTTCAGTAGCACCTTGCTCGTGGAGACTAACAGGCATCTCTATTAAATGTCAGACTGTCTTTTCACATAAAACCCATGAAATTGTTTAACCGAAATCCACCGCAGGAGAGCTCCTGCAGCATCCGCGGGGAGGGTGAACGCCTGAGAAAGTGGCAAGCTGCTCTCCAAGATGCTGTTTAGATCTCGACGTGGCAGTGGCTTTTGCTCACACTATAGCTTCTACTTACTATATTTTCATGACTTGAGTGTGAAACTGTTTAAAATATTTTATTTTATATGAAATAGAAATAGGTTTCTAAAGAGAAAGCATCAATGTTACTAAGCAAGAAAACGTAAAGCACAGCCAATGGCTTAAATTCCCTCTCAGTGTTCTGTTGAGTATTTCCCCTTCTTCTGAAATGGATGCTTCTCTTTTCCTTCCTCAATCTACAAATATATTAGTTCCTCAGAAGCTGCCATATTTTGCACAGAACTGCCACTAGACTAATTAAGGTCTTCGTGTGAAAAAAAAGGGCTCCTCATCATGGGTGCCCAGCTTAGCAAGCCCCAGTGTCTGCCAGAAACAAAGAAATCCCTTCCTCTGGGAAGATCCATGCTCCATGCTGCATGGCTTGGTGAGCAGAGTATGGGTTTGGTTTCCATCCTCCAGCTGGGCATCTTTGTGAAGTGCACAAAGCGCACAACCGTACATGGCTGCTGTTACGTGATCTTTCTCCCTAGATACATTTGATTGATACAGGACGGCTTCTATGAGTCCTTTTAGTTCTTCCAATTAGACCAAGAGAGTCAGACCTTCTCTGTTGGTAAAAGCCAAAATGATGAAGATGAACTCATGAGTCATCTCAGGCGGCTGAGATTCCCACCATTTGAAAAAAGCCATTTGTATTGAGAAAAAAAATGAAATCAGTATGCACAAAGCAAAATCAAGACACAGTCAGAATTTACTCAGCACTAATGCTTCTGGTTTCAGTGATGACTGAGTCTAGCAGCATCCTTACCTTTCTAGTGGGTGGGTAGTTTGGTTGTTCAGTCCTCCCGTGGATTCCATGATGGGCACTTTAGAGTCATGAAAAAACTCAGCAGCACTGCAAAGGGCAGCCACAGATCACGGCAGCCAGTGCTTCCGGATGCGGTTCCACTCTGCACAAATCAAACCCCTGACCAGCTCAAGCAGGGAAGTGATAACTGCAACCCAGGCACTGAAAGCCCTATGCTTGTTAAATGATTGAGCCAACTCCTCAAATTTAGTGGTTTGACCTTATGCAAATCTCTAGACCTTAGTTTTCACATCAGTAATATAAGAATTTTAATAGTTTCAACTTTATAGGTTTGTTGAGGGGTTTAAGTAAAATAATGCACATAAATATTTAGGATAGTACCGTGTATCTAGTGCTAATAAATGTGCGATCTGATTATTATTAGTTTATTATTTCAGTGTTATAATGGTGCTTGACATGGAATAGGCACTAGTAAGCGTTGCAATGCTTGTAACAATCTCGGTGTAGCCCTCAGTCATAGCTAACATTCTGTGACCTTAGCTAAGCCATTTTATTCTTTTTAAACCTCAGTTTCTTTGTCTATAAATGGGAATAATAGTAATTTTTGACAGGTTAATTGAAAGGTAACATGAGATAATGCATGTGAGCAAATTTCATAAACTCTAGAACTCTACCCAATTATAAAAAATGAAAGATTAGAAAGATGCATCTAGGTTTGCTTCTTTTCAAAAGTGCCAAGATATTAATATTTTAATAGCTAAAAAATAAGTGAGATTTTAAAACCTGACTTTCTTCTATTGAATGCTGTAAGTACTATGTATTCTAAAAATAGAACACATTTTTTCTCCATTAGAATCAATAAAACTATTTTTATTTTGATTGAAAAAAATGTGTCCTTTAAACATTTTTATTATTCTTACATTAGGCCTCATGCAAAAATTTTGCTTCCCGCTAAGAAGACTGAGAATTTTGACAGTACTCCAAGTCCAGCCTGGAAAAATAGAAATTTTTAAATTACAAATCAAATCTTTGTATGATGCTTAAAACATTAGCCTGCATACAATGAAAGAAGCCTCAGATCAAATTATCTGTTTCCTTAGTATGCTAGCATTTGATAAGTAGAGATTTTGGATTAATAAATAAAATCTAATATAATCATCTTTAGATTATTTCAGTGATAGAGTAGCCTGTGTCTCCCAACTCTGTTGCTTTTTCTAGCAAGTTCACAGACGTAAGTGAAGAAAATGTTCAGCAGAATAAAGTCAAGTTAAAGAATAAAAATGTGAGACAAACTACGAGACTAGGAAAGTTGAACATAGTGCTTCACTATCTTGTTTCACTTTCAACTTAGGACATCACCATCTGTTTTCTGACATACCCTCCTCCCCCTCTTAACCTGAAGATTTGCAAGGCAGGAAATGGAAGGTGATGGGGATTCCAGTGAGCCCAGGTGTTCGAACTCGGCCATTTTTCAAGGCTGGCTATAGGCTTACTCAGCAACCTGGTGATATGGTTCAAAGGTTGTGACTGCCTTCTGGCACCACTTTCCCTTGCCTCCTTGCTAAACGTGCTCAATTTTGCTTAGATCTCGATGTGCCCAACCCTAGGGGATAAATTATGATTGGTCTCTGTCAATCCCATACTACTAGAGACAGCAGAATGACCCTGTTCTGGCCAGTGTGATGTAAGCGCAGTTTGCTGAGGACTCTGGCAGAGATTTTCCACCCAGATGAAGGTGGAAAGGCCCGTGAGCCCACCCCTTTCCCTTCCCTTCCCCTTCCTTCTTTGAACACTGTTGTGTGAGGGTGTGATGCTTGGAGCTTCAGCAGACCTGTAGGTAATCTGACGTTCGGAAGACAAGCCACGTGCTAACTCATGCCTGAAAACGCCCACCTCTAGACTTGTTGTTACACGAGTAACTAAATGACTTTGTTGGCTAAACTGCTGTTAGATTTTTTTGTTTCTTGTAAAGAAAGTGCCCCGAACTGATAGAGGGATCTTCCATAAAGAATTTTTATCTCTCTCCTCTTTCCTGCTCCCTCTCCCCCTACCCACTGCATAATACCTGGCCAGATATGACACTACACATTTAGAACCACAGAATGTCAGAGCTGAAAGTTACTCTACATCTTTAATTCCCAGGTGATAAAATAAGAAATTCAGAAGTGATGCCCCTTGTTTGAGACATTGACCTTTGTATGGTACAAATGCCAATGGGAAAGGGAAAACACTTTGGTATGAGTGACTCTCAAGATCATTTCCCAGGAGTAGGTTTGTCTGTGAACAGAGAGCATGAGGCACTAGGAACCTAAGGTGCAGGCTATCTTTAAGAAGGGGAAAGGATACAGAAGAGGGAATCTGGGGGCTCCACAAATCTCATGTAAGACGAAGGGTGCATTTTCCCAAATGGCTTTCCGGAAATGCACGATCAACATTTCCTCCAGATGGAATGAGGGGTCCAGCCTCAACACACAGGGCTCCAGTCCCTGTGCTGGCTGTTGGAGGCGCTGGGGGCTGGTGAGTAGGACGTTCCTATAACCTCATGGAAGAGATTTTTAAAGAAACAAAGAGCTAAAACAATATCAGGAGTATCAGAGGCCAGTTTCAAAAGCTTCGAATATTTTCTGAATTTCTGTCAACTCAATTCTTTCATGACCATGCAGATGCAACCTGACTTCCATTCATTTGAATTGCTGTTTTACAAATTTTTTCTTGGAATTTTGACAATTCCTTCCCCTATTTTTCCCCTCAAACTTTTATAAAAACCAAGATTATTTTGCTCAGAGAGAATACATTCTTTTAACTTAATTACAAAAGTAATACATGTTTACGCTCATGTCTATCCTCGACAATCGCATATCCCTGACTCTATTTAACAAAGTACTTTGAACCTCGTGGATGCTCAATATATAATTGCAGAAAGGATACATGAAGAAATGCAAGAACTTGGAAATACAAAAAAATAGAATTTTAAAGAAACTACCTATTCTATACATTCATTTGTAGACAATCGAATCTTATTCCACAAATATATCTTCTGTATATATTATCAATTGTTCATTTTCTTTCCTACAAAGGGGAAGTCTCTTAGAGTTACTGTTTCCTGCAAATGCTGGATTTTTTTTTTTTTGGAAAATTTCAATTGTATTATTCTTTACTATGACACACAGAAGGCATGTAATCTGCTTCCACAAGTGTATACGTGTGATGAAAACAAACTTGCATTCTAACTGTCACGATAAATTTCTCTATTCTGCTATAGAGGGCAGTCTAAGACATTTGGTAGAATTTTATAGTCCAACTGTAACAATTTAAAAAAAAATGATATAACCAAAGTGAGTAAATAATAAATGTTCCCCTTCATTTACTATTACATGTGGTGGATGTAAGACATGACATATTTTCTTTGCTCACTTGAAGAGTGATTTATGGACTGAGTTACTGAGCTTGTTTCAGGGGCTATTGGAATTGTGTATGCAGCGTGGGAGGTAAATGAGGAGGCTGTCAATGACACTTCCTGGCAATGTCCTCATCAGCGACACAAATGAGCAAATACAGTATTAATATACCTGCGTGATCCAGGCTGGGAACATGTACCATTCCAGGAAGTCATCTGTAGATCCTCTGCTGTGGTCAAGGATGGGCTTTTTATTCATAAACACTAGAGGAAAATAATTCAGGTAGAGTTTAGTTTTAAGTCTCATTGGGCAGACCATTATAAAATTTTATTTCAATTGTCAACAGGGAGCCAAAAAGAGATGCACCAAGACTTGAGTTAAAATTACTGTCCATTCCTGATCATGGTGCCCACATTATTGGTACACTGCCTTATCCTTACCCTTGGCAAAACTGATCTTAAAAAAAACAAAGCAATAAGGACAGTTTGTACTAATTTTCAGTTTTCCCATCTAGCTGTTTATTCAACAAACATGGACTAAGCATGTGCTTAGTGCCGCGCATTGTTCCAAGCGTGGGGGACCCTGCGGACAGCAAAGCAACGTCCCTACCCTCATGGGTCTCAGTTTATTAGGAAGATATAATTAACAAATTAACGAAAAATGCATAAGATGATACTGGTAGCAATGAATACTACAAGGAAAAGTAAAGCAGGATGAGGCCATGAGAGTGGTATTTTAGATAAGGTTCTCAAAGTGAGAAGGTGTCCTGGAGAAGGGAAACGGATGGATTGAGGGAGGCAGCCTTGGGCGATTGTGTTCCAGGCTGAGGGACAGCAAGGAAGCCCGTGTGTGGAGCAGAGAGACCAAGGGGTCTGCCGAGTGAAGTACAGTGTGTGTCAGAGAGACAGCCAGGGGCACAACCCAGTCCCAGAAAGGACTTTGGGCTGGTTTTAAATGCCAGTGAAGTGACTGGAGGTTTTGCAAGAGAATGGCACAATCTGCTTTGCCTCTTAAAAAGATGCTCTGGCTGCAGTGTAGAGACTAGACTGGGAGTGGGAGGTGGAGGTGGGAAGGGGGTTCACAATGGAAATAGGAAAACCAGGTAGGGGGTTATTGCAGAGATCCTCCTCAGAGGTGATTCCCTTGGAGGAAGGAAAAGGAGAAAACTTTATTTTCAGAGAGACAACGAGCAGATCGCGGAGCGTAGCCTCCAGGGAAACTGAAAGCACACTCTCTGAAGACGAGAGAGAGAAAGCTGGTATTTCTATCTTTTAGGGTCTGTCTTACATGCATATTTAGCAGGTTTGGGGAAAATCCATGGATATCTATGAGAGACGTCACGTGCATGTGCAGTGGGCAAACATACAAGTAACGCACACTCCATGTTCACTTTAGGGTGGCTCTTAACTTTAAAATGAGGTCGAATTTGGCTCTTTACATCAAAAGGTGAACTACAGAACATGAAGACATTTTATGCACAGCCTCTGCAAGCTGGATAAAACTGGTTTGAGGTCTGCGGCTGTGTATCAGGAAAAATTGTTCACAAGGTCGGTCTCCTGTCCAATCCGAGTTGCTGGAGGGACCACGAGGCGTGGAGGGGTGGTCCACTCATCAGGGTCAGTTGGTAAACTCCTAATTGTAGCCATTTTGACAATATTTTTTAAGGGCTAGTTTCTGTTCAATTACAGAAAAGAAGACCTTATGGCAGTTAGTAATACAGGGGTACGTGACGACCCCTCTTCTGGCTATGATGGCTTGAATCCATTTCTGGTGTGCCTCATTTTAGCCACAGGGAGTCCATCTCATCTGTCAGCCAGGGGTACATTTTAACACTTTGAACCAGAGACAGGAGTTTTGGATGGGTTGGATATGGGTGGGAATGAAAGAGAAAAATGAAGGGTAACTAGTTAAGTGCTCCATCAGCTGAACGGCACTATTTGCCAAGTTGAGAAAGACTGGAGTAGAGGCACGTTTGG
Organism: Avahi laniger; assembly: GCA_963575035.1. Taxonomy (NCBI): domain Eukaryota; kingdom Metazoa; phylum Chordata; class Mammalia; order Primates; family Indriidae; genus Avahi; species Avahi laniger. The sequence goes on from CAUYSK010119800.1 coordinate 20,136, forward strand.
TGGATATGGGCAGGCAATCAAGAGGTCAACTTTAGACCTGTCAAGGGTGAAATCTTGGAAGGCAGAATCCCTCCTACTGGAGGTGCTTATTGTAGATATAACTTTGGACCCAGCCCCCAGAGATAATACACCAAAAGGGGAGAGATCTGGTAAGATGATCTCACATGGCCTTACGAGGCCTTATCCACGGGGTCCTCAGAGGCCCGTCAGTGCTGCAGTTGCTGCTGCTGCTGGTTTGCCAAGGAACTGGCAAGGTGGGGGAGAAGTAGCACATGCACTGGGGCTTCTGCAACAGCACAACATCCAGAAGAAGGAGATGGTGGTGAAGAGATTGTCAGGCATTCTAGTGGCCCAAGAAGGTCAACACCAACTGTGTAGTTTGGGAGACTGGAAAGGAAGGTCAACCCCGAGAGTACTGCGCATTGGATTCTACCTTATTTCTACTTAATAATGGGCACCTTTCTCATTCTACTGTTTATGTCCCACTGCAGCCACTGAAAACATCCCTGTGGTTAGGAGATCTGACTGAAAATATGTACTTGGGTATCTCGTGGTGAAACACCAACATTGACAAGGACAGAAGTGCCCTGTTAGAAATATATCTTCAACAATCTGCTCAGCTTAGGTAACTAGCAGGTGCAGCTTTGCAGAAGCAAAGAAACCATGAGTTGAAGATGAAGAGCATGTGCCATGTGCACCTTGGTAAGAGAGATGAGCTGCTCTTTTGCAGAGTTCCAAAGAAAGGATTGTACAAACTGAACAGGTCTTCATCTGAAGCTATGTCAATGGAAAAATTACTACAATTAATGTCAAAATTAAGGCTAAGAGAAGATCTACATCAAGAATGATCTAGCTGATGATATAACTGTTCTAAAATAGAAAAGTTTTGTGGATGCTGAGGCAGATGTGACCCAAGATACTGTCAGCAGAGAGAGTATACGTGGGATCAGAAGCACAGTGAAATGTTTCCAAGAAGATTTTTGTCATTCTTCAACCTGTAAATGCCAGAGAAGGGTATGTAACTGAACAGTGACTGACCCAAATGCTGCACCTGTGGATCCCACGTTATGTACCAAAAATCCTATCCCAGCTACCTACAACAGACATGACCAGGAAAGATTCAAACAAAAAGAAGAAACAGAAGGCTTGAAAACTGGGACTACAGCACCTACCGTGGTAGGGAACAGAAATCTCCAACAGAAGATGCATCCGCCCGTGAGACTCAGACTCCCGCAGCGTACCCAGGACTGTAACCAGTTTCTCAAGTAAGACTCTCCCCAAACCAGAGGAAAGGATCTCAAACACCCATTATCTTAAGTCCAGCAGCTACCAGCTCTTTAATAAGCGTGCTTAATGCAAAAGGCCTTCTACAGGAGCCGAGATTTGTCTCATCAGATGAAAAGCAGAAACAAGGCTGCCAATAAGAAAATAAAACTATAATTTAGAGAAGATAAGAGCAGATGCAGCCAAAGGGTACTATTATTAGTTGTCATAGTTCCTTACAGAGTAGTAGATCAGTCCCTTAAGTTCATGAACTCAGGCTAGTGGGATGGGGTCGGTTGCAGCAGTTGTTGTACAGGGTCCTGCAAGGCAGTTCAAAGATCGACCATGACTTTTGCCTGATGAGTCACTGATTGACGTATTTACTAAAATTAAAGATGTTCATCTCAGCTATCTCAAAGTTTGTCTAGAGCCAAATGTTCAGAATGGGATGGAACAGTATTAGAACTCAGCTATCACAAATGTCATTTGGACAGACCAGTTTTCTTACAATTCTGAGAAACATTTATACCTACATGGTAAATAAATTCCTCTTGAGATTCCAAATTAGTTGGTTTTCTCTTTTTCTGGAAATTTGAATTTAGAAGCATGGATATACCTTGATCTAAAGGCTGAGATTCAAGCTTTATGAAATTATCAAGAAGATGTAAATGAAGAAAGTCACAGACTGATCTTTTATAAGAACTTATTTGATGCTTTGTGCTTCAAAGGGATGATGCCTGTTAATCTGCACAAGCAAACCTTTTGTCTTACAATTATATTTTAATATTTGTCTTCTAGTCTGTAATGGAGAATGTATATTTTATAAAAGTTTTTTCTCCACTGGCTAAATTAAATTAGCATTACTTAAAATTTGTTTCTTTAGAAAATAAATACAGGTTATAAATATGTGTATATATAAAGGTTATAAGGTTCTCTAAGCCACCTTGCTTCTGATTTTTTGTTGCTCTGTAATTTCTTTTATTGAAAATACTATGTTGTAAATGGTAACAAATTGTAGTCTGTGAGACTTCCAAAACCAAGCAAAGGAATATTGAATGAATTGAAATGTCAACCTGTATGTGTATTATACCCACACTTTAGTCAAGAGCAAGTCTTCAGCTAGGGCTGGACTGTTCAGTCTTTCCATGATTTCTTTACCCATAATGACTACATTTAATGAACATGCATTCTTCTTGCTGACTTCTGACTGTGATATCTAACTGGAAATCTCAACACACAAATTAAAAATTGAATTGTACTTTTATTCTGGGAGCTACAATATGACTTGGGAGAGGGAATATGTATCAGCGTCACTATAGTGTAACCTTAACTTTCTTCTCTCATAAGTTTATTACAGCATTTTGAGCAATATGATCATACGTAAACAGCTATATTAGTCAGCCTGGACAACCTTGACAAAATATCACAGACATGGGGTTTAACCGATAGTTCTGAAGGCTGGGAAGTCCAAGATCAAGGTGCCAGCAGATTCGATTCCTGGCTTGCAGTCAGCTGCCTTCTCCCTGTATCCTCACATGGCAGAGAGAGAGGAAGCAAGCTCTCTGGTGTCTCTTGTTAGAAGGGCACTAATCCCATCGTGCGAGCTTCACCTTCATAACTTCATCTAAACCTAGTTGCCTCCTAAAGACTTCATCTCCAAATACTAGCACCATGGTGTTTAGGGCCTCAACATATGAATTTGGGGGGGAGAGGCACAAGCATTCAGTCCGAAAAAGGCCCCCATGGATCTTTAGTATTTTGATCCCTTTTACTTACAAGTAGTTATCAAAGTCATAAGCCAGGCACTGTGCCTGGGATACAATTGAATTTTACAATTATAAAATGATTCATTAAGCATCTTTTTATCTTATCATTGATTTATAAGATTCTACTAATGTGACAAAAAGCAACCCAAAATCATCCTCTGCAATGAGATTCTTTTGAGAAATTTCTCCCATTGTCTCTTCAAGTCAAATGAATTTTGCCTATGTACAGCTGAACAAACATGTTTTTCTTTTAGCCTGAAATTCTTAAAGCTTCATAACAAGTTGTTATTTAGCTTTAGGATAGTTTTCAGACCAGAGATATTAATGTAAAACCCACTTGCAAAAAAGATTATAGTCCCACAATCCTTTGTTATAATTCTGAAACCCAGAAAGCTCTAAATAACAAAAGTTATTTTCTTTTTTAGTGGTAACACCTTGAAATCATCCTCACAGGGTTAACAAGAATTCTGGACAGAAATATAGTGATAATTAAGCATTAATCAGGCTGCAGTTTGGCCCATTTCCTTGTAACAGAAAGTCAGTAGCACTGGATACTGAACATTGGCATCCCTGTTGTTCCTACAGACAGGATCTCTGGCATTAGCATCGTAAGGCATTTGTGTAAGAATTGCTGAAAATGTTTTTCAGATCCTGAATTCCAGCAGAACAGCTGATGCCAACCAGTTTGAAGAGCCCCGCTGACAACCCGAATCAGCATGAGAATGCAGCTTCTTCACCTTTCCTTCCCATGACCTCACCCTGCACTCTTCAACCAATCAACAACTCCCCCACTCCAAAACCCTAAAATCCCTAGCCCCAAAGTCCTCGGAGAGGCAGATTTGAGATTTCCTCCCATCTCCTCATTCACTGATCTTACGATTAAATCTTTCTCTGCTGCAACCAGGTGCCTCTGTGTTTGGACTGCCCGCATGCATCAGGCAATGAACTTATTACTGTTACAACCCGATCTGAATTGACACGAAGCTTTTTATTGTCTTTATTCATTGCACTTAATGTGAATATTTTTACATTTCACTGCAGAAATGTTATGGTTTTGCCCCCAGGCATAAGAAACCAACTACTCCCAACCAAATGCAAGCATACTCCTACTGGAGACGAAATGGGACACTCATTTCCTTCTCATATCAAATTAATAGATGAGAATGAAGTGTTGTGTTTAATTTCCGGTATTACATTTTAAAAGGGACAATGACAAATGGTTGTGGGGCCAGGGAAAGCCATTAGGAAGCTTGGTGGGTTGAAAAAAGAATGTCTTTTGTGAGTTTGCATATTTTGAAGCTTCTTGCTTCATGCAGTTCTTTCAGCATGGCATGTTGACTCCATTTCTCTGTTTTGTCATTTTTCAAGGCCCTGCGAAAATACCACTTCCCTTGTCAATGTTCGCCTGATTCTTGCCCCCAACTCCGAAGAGTGAATGAGTTGTTTTGTCACCTGTTCCCCACAGCACCTGCCTTACGTCATTGCAACAGAGCTTGTTTTATGGTTGTGCCTATGCTCTATAGACCCAAACACTGATTGCTTCTTCAGGGCAAAGACAATATCTTACTAATTTTTCTATCCCCTAGTACCAATCATATGACTTCCACATAATCACCACTCTATTTATGTGTATTGAATGAAACTGAGATGTTTATTTAGCCTGGAGAAAATAAAATTTGGGATGTACATGAAAGCTAAATTCAAATATATGAATGTGTATCATTCAGAGGAGAGAAAAACCATATTCTGTATTATACCAGAAGGCAAGATTTGGATCAAAGTTGAAAATTAAAAATAGGGAGATCTTAATGCAATATAATTTAACATTTTATTAATAGAAAGTCGGCCGGGCGCGGTGGCTCACGCCTGTAATCCTAGCACTCTGGGAGACCAAGGCAGGTGGATTGTTTGAGCTCAGGAGTTCAAGACCAGCCTGAGCAAGAGTGAGACTCCGTCTCTATCAAAAATGGAAAGAAATTAATTGGACAGCTAAAAATATATGGAAAAAATTAGCCGGGCATGGTGGCGCATGCCTGGAGTCCCAGCTACTTGGGAAGCTGAGGCAGGAGGATTGCTTGAGCCCAGGAGTGTGAGGTTGCTGTGAGCTAGGCTGACGCCACGGCACTCACTCTAGCCAGGGCAACAGAGTGAGACTCTGTCTCAAAAAAAAAAAAATAAAAAGTCATCAAAATGGAACAGACTACCTCAAAACATGATGAGGGGAAAGTGTGAACTAAAATAAAATCTTAAGGCTCCCCTGACATCAGCTGACTGAATGGGTCCCCTCTTGGTCAAGGGGATAGCCCAAAACTAAATTGCCTGCCATGAAGAGGGAGGTCAGACATGCCTCATCATGACCCCTCCCTTCATGGAGATATTCTTTGTAACCCATTAACAGGCCTAAGGGTATGCAAGATAAACCTGCAGGTCCTCAACTTACACATCAAATACATGTCCAGTGGCTTGTCTCTGATTAACAGCTCCTTACCTTAAAACCATTCCAAGGGTTTAGACAAAGCTTCCTGTCTTTAACCAATTACAAGCCAA
>CAUYSK010119801.1:0-31325 GCA_963575035.1 Avahi laniger
TGTGCACCACCCAAATGATGGACATATTTGAAACTCGGACTTAGGGAGGGAGGTGGGGGCAAGGGCAACATATGTAACAGAAACATCTGTACCCCCATAATATGCTGAAATAAATTTAAAAAATTAAAAAAAAAAAAAACATATGCATATATGTTTTAGAGATATATTTTTAATGTTTTGAAGGTATATGTGTATATATATGTGTATGTGTGTGTGCACATATGTATATATACTTTTTTCTCCATCTCTATCTCTGCTGTCAATACCTTTTCTAAGCCACCACAAACTTTGATCTACAGTACTTCAGTAGCTTCCTAAATTTCAAATCCATCATTGTTCTAATTAATTTAACATATAGGTGCATGAAGGAGCTTTTTAAAATATATATCTATGAGTTTTACTTCCATATGTGCATATAAGTGTTGATCAAATAGTTCCACTGTTAAAGTGAGTATATGTGGTATTTGTTTTTCCATTCTTGCAATACTTCATGTAGAAGAATGATCTCCAGTTCCTTCCAGGTTGTTACAAAAGGTATTACAAAAGATATTAGTTCCCCAGTATTTTTATGCCTGAGTAGTGCTCTGTGGTGTACATATACCACATTTTATTAATCTACTCATGTATCAATGGGCACTTGGGTTGATTCCCCATCTTTGTGACTGTGAATTGTGCTGCAATAATCAAGCAGATGGAAGCAGGGGGTTGGGCAAATTCACACCTTACAGGTACAATGCACACAATCTGGGTGATGGGCACACTTACAACATTGACTCAAACTGTACAAAAGCAAGATGTGTAACCAAAACTTTTGTACCCCTCTAATAGTCTAAAGGAAAAAAAAGAAAATAGATATCTAAAGTAGCCTATACTATTAAGCATCTTTCCTTTTACTCTTAGCTTCATTCTAAAATCTTCAACATGCCTCTCCAGGCCTACCAGGATATGGTTTTTACTCAGCTTCTTAGCCTTATCTTTGCACCACTCACTGCCTCTGTCCTTTCTTCTGTGCCTGAAAGGATTGTGGACTTATGTTTCAGTTTCTCAACACTCTCTCTCACCACTCTACTCAATGACACCTACATATATTTCAGAGCTTAAATAGGTCAGTTTCTCAGAGAATCCGTGCTAGGTTAGGTCCTCTTGTATCTTTAGTATTCTGTATCCTCTTGAATATTTAGTATAGGTGTTTATACATATTTAGTCTGTCTCTTCAACTAAATTTTCTCTAAGCTTCATGGTATCAAAAGCCATGTGTGTCTGTGTCCTGTGTCTCAGCTAGTGATGCCAATATATTTGTGGAATAAAAGTTTCAATAAGTAATATTCTAGAACTTTTTGGCCTGTATGACATATAGGAGCTGAATTGGGTGAGGTTCTCTCTGGTTTTCAACAAAGTTCAAAGGACAGAAAGTCAATAAATAAAAAAAATTCACTGCTTCTGGTGAAAAAGACATTGAAAATAAATGTCATATTTTTGTGAGCACTTATTTGCTTAGTGAAATATGGAGCATCTATAGCCTTATTACTCAGAGTGTGCTCCGTAGACCAGGAGCACCAGCATCACCTAGAAGTTTGTTAGAAATACAGATTCTTGAGCCACCCCCAGACCTGCTGAATCGTAGTCTGCCTTTTAACCAGACTCCCAGGTGATTCATAAGCATGTGAAGAAACTGAGAAGCCCTGATCCACAGTATCTTCATATTTATGCTATGAATAATTTAAAATTACTTTAATATTTTTCAAAATAATGGAAATAATAGAGCACACCACTGGGAAAGAACAAACTGAACAACCGTTGGTTGATTTCTATCACCTTCCCATGGATGTTCCTTATAAGGAAATGCACAGGCCATGTTTGGCTACCCTCACAATCAAGGCAAATTTACGTGACCAAAAAGCAAACAAACAAAAACCTTCAAAGTCAAATTAGTGGAGAAAGCAGATGGCAAACAGCCTCACAGTTTATAATTTAGTCTGTAAGCCCATTTTGCATGATGATGTGTAATACATGCAGCTAGTTTGTAGTCTGTCATTTGGTATATACCTGCAAAACAAGCATTTCTGAAAACCATTTCATTTTGGTGACTGAGTTGCTATGTGCAACTGCAGTTATTGAGAGTGATTTCTAATTATTTTGGCTTCTTTCCGGTAAATTACCAGAGGGAAGTCTAATTTACCATATGGTTTGCTGATACACTAATATTCACAAGCCATCTTCAGAGGCAGTTAATCTATAGTCAGGTGTTCTGTTTGTTCAGGCATATTGGAACAACCACTGATTAATATCACTGAAGAGAGTGGTTAATTTTATTAGCCATTAAGAATTCTACTGTGAATAATCTTATTTGCTTCAAGTGAACATTTATCTCAGAATATGTACCACAGAGAAGATATTTTAAATGCAGGCTTCCCTTGAAATCCATACCAACACTGGTAATGGAATTCCATAAAAGGCACCAGATTTTGTTCAGAGTCTGAAATCTGGGGTTTGAGGGGTCCTTTTTCCCCACTATGTTTCTACTGCTATTTTTATTAAGTGTTGCAGTATTTTCTGTCAGCCTCACCCAAAAAGACATCAATCCCTCTCCCAAAGGGCTTATACTCTAAGGCAGTCTGACAACACAACTCAGACATGTTTCTAATAACCGTTTAGAAGCTCTCTGACAGAATTCTTTTTCCATTTGTCAAGAACTATACACAGCCATTTTGATCATTGTCACAATTTAGAGAGCAAGTAACAATGAATGTGCTGAGAATCTCACTCCTGGACCTAGCGATAGATTCTGTTTGCAGCTCAAACATTTAATGGAAGCAGAAGGGTTTGAATGTAGAATGCGTTTTTCCACTTTATCTTGTTCACTCACAATGAGTGAAGCATCGTTCACCCCTTGCTCTCCCTTCCTCCCTCTTTGGCATCTGTTTTTCTTTTTTTCTTTTTCTCAAAAGTAGCAATATAGACAGGCCGAAACAGAATTTAAAAATGTTTTAGGATAGATGGCATTCTAAATGCATGATCTGTTTCTCTAGAAATCTCTTCGCTTTAAAAATTGCAAGCATTTGTTTTCATAATTTTACTACACTGTGAATTGTTTATATTATAAGAAAAGAGAGTACATAATTTGGAGAGATTTGAGTAATTTTCCAATCCTCAAATATCCATATTTTTGCATGTATTCATGTATCTTTTTATTATAATAATTCTCTGAGCTCTTTGAAAATATTCCCAATAATGGAAAGAATTTCGGATATTCGGTATATATCTATTGCTGATATATGTGGTGTCAGTATAAAATACTGGGAATGATTTCAAAACACAAAAATAATTCTTTCTTTCAATATGCCCTACCTGTGCTTATGCATAGATATAACCATTATAAAATGGACCCACTGCATTTGTAGCAGATGTCTAATAAGATACGATCATCATTAAGAGCATATACTTTGGAGTCACACAGAAATGAGAATGAGTTCTATTCACTTACCACAGTGACTTTGGGCAAATTAATCTCTGGAAACCTGTTTCCCTCCATACTGTGAGGATTAGATCTCCCTTACAAAATTCTTATCAGGATTAAATGAGAAAACGAATCTATAAAACTGTTAATGCAGAGCCTGCCTGGCAAAATAAATACTCTATAAAATGTAGCTATTGATATTATTTGTTTAGATACATAAATGATTTCGTATACTCACATTCGAAACAGCTCAGCATGTCTCTCTGAGTGCTTTTTGGTCATTGGATTCAAACAATAGCTCATTTGGTGACAAAAAAAAACTTCCTTTTGGAAGCAATGAAACCACCCACAGGTATAATGAGTTCCTGTGATCTACACAATACCTCTTCATGTTTTAGTTGAAGAATATAATGGGAATATAAAAACAGCTAACAAGAAGTTTTATTGTGCTTTCGTATATGTACACTTTATTCCTGAAAAATAAAATGACAATGAGTAGAATAGCTGGCTTTAAATTTTTTGTAAATTTTTTCTATAAAAATGTGACAGCATATGATTTTTAAAATCAGAAGAAAGGTCAATAGGCTAAAAGGCCCAAAAACTATAATTTTATAATTATCGTATTATTTTTGTTCACTGGAAAGGGCTTTGCTGTGAAGGTGATGCCCAAAATACTTAACTCTTTGCACATGCCTACTAGAAAATAAGCTGTTACCAAACCTTGACAATAGGTGCACTTCCACTTGTTAGAAGTAACAATGTTTGGAGATCTAACTGCAGTTTCCTCTATTTTCATTACCTTTTTATCCATTTCTGAAATGTGTATCCATTTTTCTCTTAATACTTGCATGTTAGTATTCTTTTTTAAATTAATATACAATGATGGCAAAAGTAGTGTTTTGAAAATAAACAATTATCTTGGGAAAGTAGAACTATGTGAATTACTAGTAAGTTTTTTAATCTTCATGCAGTACAACTTTATGTTCCTCCTAATCTTAAAATAAAATCAGACAGATTACAGATGTAGGGATTCTAAAAGATATATCAAATTTGCCAACTCTTATGTGCACATTCCTGTGGCCAAAGACAATATAAGCATTAAACATTCATACTCACCACCTGCAAAATATACCGTGAAGGTTTGCTCTCCCATTCTGGCAATTGCTGAAAGCTATGAATTAAAAATGTAATTGTGTGTGCTTGTTAAAATATTTGAGTGGTGTTTGCTGCATAAAATGGACCCTTGAGTAGCAATAATTAGATGTGCATACAATTCTCCTGGAAATAATTAGTATTGGGGGAATAAGAGACCAGACCCATAATGTTTATTTTTCCATTTTCTTTCATTATTGGAATAACTTAATTTTAATTCTAACACATTTTTACTTAAAATTCATGTACTTCAAATAATTTCCTTTAATTATATATAGTGCATTCTTTAAGGTACAAAATAATGATTACTGATCCAAACGGTTCTATGAAATACTCAAACTGAGTCTTTACTAGACCACTGTACCATTATTTTTCAATGAGTGATAGGACAATAGATGAGACAAGTTAAAATATATGTATTTTCGCTCTAGATAAAATGTTTTAAACACTGCAATTTAATTTTCTTCTTTCTCCCTCTCCTTCCTTCCTTCCTTCCTTCCTTCCATGGAGGAGTCTCACTATGTTGCCCAGGATAGACTTAAACTCCTGAGTTCAAGAGATCCTCTCACCTTAGCATCCCAAGTAGCTGGGATTATAGGCATGTGCCGCCAGGCCCAGCTTGTAAATTATTTTTTGGTGTTCACTTATATTTGGGGGATTTGTATTTAAGTTATATAGCTGCCCCTTGGAGGAAACATTAACTTACACTTCACTCAATGACGAAAGTGGGGATAGGGGACGCCTGAAGGTTGGTCACCATGCTCTGGCTAGCAAAGTTATAAATATTTGTGCTTTAAAAAGTGTTCAGGTCCATAAACCATATAATTTCTATTCGTGGTTTGAGCTGCACAATTTAATTGTGCTCAGGCTCCATAAGTGTTAGCTATTATAACTCTGAAATAAAAACTGTGCACGCAAATTGTTAGTATTCCTATACTAAACTTACTCTGTCAATCTTGATACATAAACGACATTGGCTGTAAGGATGTTTAAAGGGGAATATCCCTTTGTTAGCTTTCTTTCAAGAAACTTCAAAGGATCATATATTCCTTAGTCTTTGGTTTGGTCTTCCATTTTATGAGGCTCAGAAGTTTGATTTTTGTCATCACAAAACAGATGATTCTAAGAGATTCATACAAACTCACTCACATGAAATGAACTAGAACTGAATTGCTTAATTTATTAGCTTACATTTGAGGAATACATCTACCAAGAGGATAGAAGATGAAGATAGGCATCCTCTGGCCAGAACATTCCCTCCCTGTTGGAAAAGCCATAGGAAGCCAAATTGTAATCAAAAGATTGCTTGATGATGATGTAATCAGAACAATAAGCATTATTTATATGATTTGTATGTTTGATGGCACGAACCTGTAATCAGAGATAGCAACCTCCACAGTGCACTTGCTACGTGACACTGAGAGAGATTCACTGTTTGTCAGAGTCCCATGTCCCCTGGAGAAATAAGCCTGTCTGGCTGGTAACTGCCTATTACCACTCACCTGACTGACCCAGCCATTCATAGCTTTATTCTTGTCTTGTGGTGTTCAGAGAGTCAGTCTGTGCTTCTAAGTGAGTTTCATGACTTTTTATATCTCAAATAAGGCTCCCCACATAATTTTACAGTGCAGGGCTCTTCCAATTTCCTGTTGTCAAGTTCTAGGGGGAATATTCCTTACACCCAGCAGAGACTTATTATATGGACTGGTAAAATCAGCATCACTGTCGTAAAATGAATCTGTCTGCAAAGTGATAAATAATAAAATTTCAACAGAACTTCAAATTAAGTTATTTTAATGTATTATCTCATATGATGAAATAGCACTATTTTTTTTTTAACTGAGGGGAACCTAGGGAGAATGATTTAAGGTAAAGATACATTATAAATCAGCATGAAAGCTCTTTTAGACATACTGTTCTTTTTATCATAAAAAGGGATATATTTGTCTTAGTTTTTTGGCTTTGATTTTTATTTTAATTTTTATTGTGTTTTTAAATATGGCAACCATGGACAAAGCAATCATTTGATAAAGAATATTATCATTAAAATTCGCTGAGAGACAATTACAATGCCAGGCAGGAGTCACAGCACTGTGAGGAATGACTGTATGGAATTTACAATCAGTGCAAGGGGCGTTTCTTTTAGCTTTACAGAAATTATAGCAGAACAATTATGTAGCGTGTAAGGAAAAGGACTGCTTGTGGAATGAAGAAGAATTAGTAAAAGCAGAAATAGATGTGAAAGGAAGTGGAGACCTTCAGTCACAATAGTTAAAGCCACTCGAAGTCAAATGATGATTATGCAATGTGTCATGTGGTTGATTTAATCCCTAAAATAACTCAAACGAGACAGATAATATTATTATTTCCCACAGGGAAAATCCTAATTTCCATTATTTCACAGAGATAGGAGAAGTAAGATCTGCAGGATTCCTCTTATTTCACTCCATGACTTCTTTGGGTGCTTGCTTCTGGTCTGGTAGCTATAGATTATTTGTTGACTGCCCTTCCCGCCACAAAAGCATACCCCATGCACTGTCCTTAAGATTCAGGTCATTGGCTTCATTCTCTCACAGGACATTTCCACTCAGATGCCCTGCAAAAATTACCAGCTTACCATTTCCACAACTGTGCTGCTTTTTTTTTTCATATGTACTCCTGCCTCACCTGACATGTTCTTGACTTCAGTTAATAGTATCACCATTAATACATTCTCTAAATAAAGTGATCAGTCATCCTCTACTCTTCTCTGTACTTTAGCTCAGCATCTTGTCACTCATCAGATCCTGTTGAGTCTATCCTAGAAATATTTTCTGTATTTTACCTTTACTCTCCTAAGATGCTGCCACTGTCTTTGTATTCTAATCACCAGCTGCCATGACTGGCACCCTCTCACTGGTCATATCTGATTGTAGTGTATCCTTGACATTGTACCCCAGCGATCTCATAAGTAGCAAATCTGATGGCAAGACTCCTCAACATGTCAAAATCAACAGACTCCTTCAGAATAGCAAATCAGGCCTGTGGCAAAGAAAGGCCAGCTCTTTGTCATTTTCCTTCCCTCCTGGGCAGACAGTGAGATTATACTGCCAAGCCTTCCTTGCAATTAGATATAGTAAAGTGACTGAGTTCTAGTTTGTAAAATGTGGACAGAAGTAATGCAAACCGTTTCTAAGCCAGGCTGCCAGCTGTATATGGATGCCCAGGGCTACCTCAGAAGCTGTAGGTTAAAGACGACAAGCTTCTGTCAACCAGGATCCTTGAAAGGTCAAGTCTACCAGAGCCCCGACCCACCATAACTTGGTACATGCATTTTGGAATATAAGTGAAGGAGAAATCAATTTTTATTTCTTAAGCCAATAAGATGTTAGAATGTATCTATTACAGCAGCTGTTATTACTTGAACTAGTACAAAGCTCAATAATCTTACTTACCCACACCTGTCTAGCTTCATCCCGCATCATCCCGCATGGCCCTGTACTCTGTACCATTAGCACATTGAACTTACTGCTTGTGCGTCCGCATGTTCTCTCCCCTTGACTTAAGATACTAGGAAAATTGCAAGTCATCTTTTAAAACTGAACTCAGATATTACCATTGTGATGGTATCTTAATGTCCCAGGATTCTGTTAGTCCACATACCTCAGCATTTACCATATGGGCCATAACTATGTGTGTGATAATTTTACAGAAAAATTTTTGAGGGCAAAGGCCATCTTAAGAATGAATACATAGCTAGTTTCCTGCAGTTGTCTTTCAATAAATTTTATTAAATGAATGAATAAATTTGGTTCTGCATACTCTAAGTTTATAACAAAGAAGAAAACAATGAGTAATTAGAGTTTTTCTATGAAAATCATTCTCCATTTGAGCAGGCACAATTGAATAAATTATTTTCTGAAAAAAGTATTTGCAAATCTTTCTCAGTATCATATGTCAATAGTTGTCTTTGTTTTCTAGGAACTGCTGGGGCTAAAGCATATCTTCCTTGCCTGTTTTTACAATTTTTGAATTTTTAAAACTACTAAAATTTACCTTTTTAAAGCTTTGCTATGCACTATTAAGCAGAAAGATGAAAGTAGGTCAGATTTCTGACCTGTTAGTCTTGCTTTAGTTGTATTCTTACACAAAGGCACTGGCGGCAGGCATTTAAAATGCAGATATATGAACGGGAAGCACAATACCAATGGTGAAATCTTCCTCTCCATTTATATCTTTTTATTGTTCTCACAGCAGGATAATTTTGACAATGTGTTGTTCACAAGAAAAAGTAGTTTAAAATGCTGCTACTGGCCAGAGCTTCATATAAAACAGACTGATGCCTCCTGGTCTAAGATATTTTAGTTTTCTTTCCCATTTAGCATCAACTAAACAATCACATGAAGTATAATTTCTATTCAGAAATTATGATTCTTTTATTCTAAATCAATAGAAAATATGTAGGAAAAATAACATAATTTTTATCAGTCTTGTTAATTAACATTCATGGAGATAAACCGTTAATCTTAAATTGCTGATTCTTCCAGGATGGGAGGTATTTATTACTGAACTCACTAATGTAACTTCTTACACATGGTCAAATATATATACAGCTGCTTACTAAATTCTTTTGATGATGATACTTGTCTCATAATTTCTGCTGTAATATGAACTTGATTTAAAATAAAAAGTGTATACAACATAGCTTTTTTTAAAACCTGGGTTATTATATACTCAGATACATAATAGATTCCTTAAAATACTGAACCATCTTTATTGTGTTTGTTCAAGATATCAAGATCTTTATTGTGGTTAAGAGAACTTCTGAATGCTCAGGGTTCCTTGCTTACAGTATTTTTGGCTGAAAAAGAGAAATTATAACTTGACAACATTTTGTCCACACTTAACTGTCTAACTTCTTTTATGTTACTCTAAGTCTTGATATATCCTTCCAAGATCTGCTCCCCATTCCCTCCTAGAAGTCTTCTACCTCTTTCTTGAAAATTCAGTTAGGTTTTAAAATATTTAACCAGCTGTTTAATCTGTCCATGTTTATTATTTAACATGAGTAAGGCTACCTTTCGCTAGAACTTAATTATCCAGTAAGTGTTGGACTCCACACATACACATTTATTCTGTGAATGCTGCCAAGTTTCAAAGCTGATATCTTCATTCGATCCTTCTGGATCACTGAATGAAATCAAGATATTGGCAGAACTGTGTTCTGTCTGGAAGCTCTAGGGAATAATCTGTTTCTGCGCCTTTTGTAGCTTCTATAGGCTGCCCACATTCCGTGGCTTGTGGCCCCTTCCTCTGTCTTCAAAGCCAGAAATAATGGACTGAGTCTTTCTCATGCTACCATTGCTCTGATTCTCTTTTACCTCCCTTCTCCTCCTTTTAAGGACCCCTGCATTTACACTGGGCCCGGCTGGATAATCTAGGATAATCTCCCTATTTTAAAATCAGTTAATTAGAAAACTTAATTCCACCTAGAACCCTCATTCCTCTTTGTCACATAATATTAACATATTCACAGGGTCTGGGGATTAGGACATAGATGTCCTTGGAAGGACCATTATTCTTTCTACCGTAAATGGCTGTGGGTTGGGAAACTGACATATCTAGATTACAACTCACTACAAATTCACTAGCTTTTTGCTGCAGGCCTCTTATAGGGATAGCAGTACCTACATCATTGGGTTATATAAGAAACAGTGTTTTTTTTGATGAATCTAAAAAATTTGTTAGGACAGCGACTGACATATATTAAGATTTTAATAAATGTTAACTCCTATTAAAGTTTTGGTAATCTCCTGGAATTACTTAAATTATTTGACAAAGTAATTGAGCAAAAGTTCTTCCTTATGACAAATATGCTAATGATGAACAGTTAAGCTGTTAACTCAATGTCTGAAAAGTTTTTGAAAAAGGAAAAATTCAATTGTATAAGCCAAAAAACAAGAGCTATTTTGAAACACTGCAGTTCTAATGAAGAATATTTTAAAAAAGATGTACCCCCTTTGCTTAATTACATGGCTTCTTATGGAAATCTATGTCCTTTTAGCATTGTCACTCAGCATAATTTGATCTGGAGCATTGTTCTTCCAGCTACAATGTAAGTTTTCTACGTGAAACTCTGGGACTTTTCCTTCCTGTTGCAAAAATAATTTCATTTTATAAACACTTGTTGGTTGGTCTCAAAATACTTTAAATATAGCCAGAGTCTATTTTAAGTCCCGGTACCCAAAGTAGGATCTTCCAATCAGCATCATGTACTTATGTAGAGTGCATTTTTGCCAACTTTGATCTGTAAGTAAACACTGCAGACAGCTGTTCTTATTGCACAAGGCTGTGTATTAACACATTTCCATGGTCTCTGAATCTCATTAGTTGCTATACTTCCCATTCCTGCTCCTAGACTCAGCTTTCTGTATAATTGTTGGGAAAATGGACCATTCACTTCCCTGGAGCACTTGTTTCTTTGCCTATCTTGGATTTCACAGAGCCCATATGTCCTTTTTATTTTGTTTTGATTTTAATTTATTTGCACTGAAGTCCATCTACTTTATAATTTCAAAAAAATCATCAAAGTTTCTATCACATTAATGACATCTTTTATGTTTTCCAGTAATGCTATAGATTCTTCTCATTTTTGTTTCTTCTAGCAATTTTTTTTTATTTCTGCATATTATGAGGGTCATTTTTGTTTCTTTTACCATTTTTATGGGATTAGGAAAATGTCCATTCCATCTCCTATTGGATCAAAATCTAAATCACTGCACTTGATTTCTATATATGCATAAGTTAAAAGTTGATTTGCAACAAGAATACTCACATTTTTAAAATGAGCAATATATTTTCATTGACAGCATTGAAAATACAGTGTATACTAATGAAACAATAATAATCTAATTTTTATAATGTTATTTTTACATATACTTAGTAATAAATACATAATATTTGTATTTAATAAAGAACATAAAATACATTGAGGTAATGATCAAATGTTAAAATTAACTTCCAGATTATTGTTTAATTTCAAGAAAAAAAATACCAAACCAAAGTGGAAAAGAATTCAGAAATACTTTATACCGTAACATTGAATTTTTGCCTCAGATTTTGACTTTTGGTGAGATTTAGTGAAAATTATTATCAAATATAATTTTAAAATTATCTAGGTTGTATTTCATATTAGAGTCCAAAGACTTATACTGCTATCTAGTGGCCACATTGAGTAATATTAAATATAAAATTATTAGCTGTGTAATCCTCTCCTACTCAAAATGCATAATGCTACATCATTGCCATTATATTTTTGAAATTCACTAGGATTGGCTTACCGTTAATCTTCTAAGAACACAAATTCTAAAAATTACACTGTACTTGGTTATAGAAGACAAGGTAAGAATTCTTTCATTGTGAATGCAAAACACTTTATGAATAAACATGTATTATTTTGATAATGAATAAAATAATGTTTAAGAATGGGAACACCAAACAAAAAGATTTTCAGATAAATACTAGAACATTTAAATAATAATTTGCTATTATAATAAAATAATAAAACATTGCTTCTTCTGAATCTGTAATAGATTATCCTTGACTTCAAAAAATTTATAGGACTTTTGTTTGTTTTGTACACAGAGTTTTTTTTTAGTGGCAGTACGAACTGGTTACATTTTAAGCAAAGCTATTTATAAGACACATAAAGTTCAAGTAAATTCTAAACTTTCAACTTATTATTCATCTTATAAAGAATAACTGAGATTTCTTAAAAACTAAACTATTCACAGTGAAGAAAAAGACAGACAGAAAAAAGTTACCATTTTAAGATTTGGTAACTGAGATTAGGATCAAACTAGAAAAGTATAGCGGTTAGTTAGCGTAGCTTTTTTAAATTGCCATATTGCAACAACATTATTGAAAAGATCATGTAAAAAGGATGATTAGTGAGGAAAATAATGTATTCCCCAAATGTAGAAATTTGACAGCACTGTCTCCACAAATAGGGGGCCAGGAAGACATTCAAATTTTGTTACTGGGGAGAAGACTAGTTCCCTGCTTGAACTCTGTCTCAGCTACCCAAACATGTCGCCTACTCATGGACACAAGTTGAACACAAACACGCACCCATACATGGGCACGGGCACTCACAGAGTGCAGGTTGTTACCTGTAACACACAGAAAACATTTAGTTTCCCTCCTAGGGTAATTTAACCCTGATTACCCTGACAATTAAATTAATCTTAGAAATTTGGCATTTTCTGGAAATAGTCCTTCGATGCTTAGAAACATCTTAAATGGTTTTTAATTCGCATATTGCTCTATAAAATTTTAGTGCTTAATTTAATCATAACACACCTAAATTTACATCTAAATGTTAAAAATGTGTCCTAATTATTATGGTTATTAATTTAGGTGTCTCATGGACTTCTTAAATTCAAGCAATAGATTTGAAAAAAATCATTTGGAGTTTGTATATTTTTATACTCACAAGTCATTGAGAAATCATTCCTTAACATTTTTCAACAATAAGGCAATTGCACGGTACCATGAAGGATTCTTTTTAAATTTTCAGCAGGACCTAAATTATGCCTGTGAGGCAAAGAGCTTCCTGATGCTATTAATAACTGAATTTCCCTAAAGATACTAGAATACATTCATTAACTGCTTCACCAAACATAATGATATGAGAATAACTATTCCAAAACCATTGAATTCTGAGGAAAAGGCTGACTTTACTATTTAGTAAAATCTTATGGAAAATATTTGTTGAACCACTAAATGCAAATTTGGACAGATTGTGTGCTAATATGAAATGCCAGCATGTGATTACTTCAATTAAAGATTCACTGACTCGGGCCACATCCTTTGTGAACATCATACAAACATAGAGAGCAATCATAAGCAATGGTGCACGAAATGAGGCATTCTGAGACAGGCTTACAATGACCTTTGTTATATGCATATTATTGTTATAAAATGTGACGTATTATTACCTTTAAAGGGAATACAAAATATATATACACATACATATTTGTGTATATGTGTATATCTGTAATATATGTGTGTGTATGTGTATATATATATATATATAATATATATTTTGAGAGATATTCCAAATAATAAGTGCCACCTAGTAACAATCATCTTGTCTTCTTTATATAAGAATTTCCACAGTTTGATATAACTGTTCTACAGTGTATATATACATCAAAACATCACACTGTACCCCCATATTGACAAATATTATTTGTCAATTAAAAATAATTTAAAAAAAATTTTCAAAGACAATGAATAAGTTTAGGGCCAGATGTGGTGGCTCACACCTGTAAATGCCAGTACTTTGGGAGATTCAGGCAGGAAGATCACTTGAGGCCAGGAGTTCAAGGCCAGCCTGAGTAACATAGCCAGACCCCATAGTTAGAAAAAAAAATTTTTTTAAATTAGCTGGGCATGGTGGTGTGTGCCCATAGTCCTGGTGACTCTGGATGCTGAGGTGGGAGGATCGCTTGAGCCCAGGAGTTCGAGGGCTGCAGTGAGCTGTGATTGTACCGTTGCATGTGAAACACAGTCTCTAAAAGAAAAAAAAAAGTTTTTATTTTCCTATTTACTCATTTGAAATACTCAAATAGTTTTAAGTAACAAAATCAAGAGGTAAAGAAAGAACTAAATTATACTCAGTGGAAACTTTAGATCCTTCGGCGACTAAAGAACAAAAATATATGTGTGTGTGAGTGTGTGTGTGTATGATTTAATAAAGTAATCCCCATTAGTTTAACACAGATGGAGTACAAAGCAGAAATATCATCTGGTGGTCTTCTAATGAGCATTGAAGTCATAACCAATATGAAATCTGATGGTGTTTGTAAAGCTGATTTCTCCTCTTATTTCCCTGTAAGGGCTTCCATCCACCAAACTTCGATGGATGGTATGAATAATGGATGTAGAAAAAGTTTCTACTGTTATCTGAAATATAAAGTAAAAGAGAAAAATCACACATAAAGGAGAAAGTACAGTTATTAGATTGAAACACATGCTCTTTCACATTTTCCACTCTCAGTCCTTTAGAAATTAAACACTGGTCTTTGAAACCGGGTGAGAAGGATTCCCCCGGCCTCGGCAGAGGAGGAAATGATTGCTCATGGAGAGCTTTTCTGTGTAGATCACCATTACTCTGATCAGATCGTGAAACAGAATATTTACCATTATAATTTTGTTTTTAAAACCTTTTGGTTCAATTTATAAAGTTTTATATGTTCACGTTAGACTTAACCTCTTTACCTCATGCTAATGTTACAAAAATGTCAGTCATTCCACTGGCACTACAATGAATACAAAATCCAGACTGAGATTTTAATGACTGAGTAGAGTTTTCAAGTGAAAAAACGAAAATAGTATATCAGATATGTATGTGATTTTTTTTCTATTTATTTGTTTATTTGTAAATATCACTTGATAATTGTGGGAGACAGCATTGACTTCCAACGATTGAGATCTATTGTGAGCGTATGAGCAAAAATATGGTTAATTTGGCTTTTGTCGTATGCCATTCTCCTTTATCTATTAGTACTTTGTCAGTCGTAATATGATAATAATGCCAAAGTCATTGTTAGTATTCTTCAGCAAGCTCACACTTCAATTAGTTTTCTGATTGCTCAAATATTACAAATAAATCTTAAAATTACAATTTCACTAATATGGCAGCAGTTTACTTTCAAAGTTGAGGCTGCTTGGCAAATAAAATTATGCCTTGCTTATTCACTTTCAGGAAATATTACTTCCATGTGGTGAGAAATGGACTTGTTTCAAATACATGTCACGAACTAGGACTCATATTTTAAGTTCTGTTTTTGAACCTTATTTTTAAAAGTATTTATAGATGCCAAATAGTTATGATAGTTTTTCTTTTCCATTAAATATTTAAAATAACTGAAAGCCAATATTTACAATTATTTGATATTTTTTCTTCTGGGGAAGCCAAGCCAAGCAAAATAAGATATTCAGTATTGCTAGGTATCTTAATCCAGGTGAAGAAAAGAATGATTTCAAAGGAAAGTACTTCACATAAGGGGGGGAAAGTCTTGGAAACAGAGAATACACATTCTAGTCCCCTTGCCTGTGATCACCTCACACTACTCTTCCGGCTGTTTTCCTTCTACTCTGCTCCACTTAGAGCACAAATTTCTTCGACATTTAGTACTCCATGCATGTTGATTGACAACAGCCCAATAAAGCTAGACACTCACACCAAAGCCTGTGTTCAATTCAGCATAAATGGACGCTTAACACACCATTAAGGCAACCATTAAGGCCACCTTGTTTTTTCCGCTTCTCTGCCGCCTGACATGCCAGGCAAAGCTACATCAGGTGCTTCCAGTGAAGGAAGCACGTCACAGCAGCAGTGATGGATTTGAAGAACGAACAGCACTTTACAGGGTGGTTGCTAGGATGGAAAAGCAGGTGGCTGCCCTTAATGTTCTGTGATTCTGTTTGAGAGCAAGGTTCAAAAAGAAAGATGCATGCACAAGGATAGGCCAGTGAGTAGAAAGCAAATATTTATACACAACTTTTATTTTCCTTTGTATTCAAAAATGCTCTGCTAGTGTTTCTTGTGGCTATGACTTAAAGAGATGTAAATTCCCAACAAGCTTGGAATATGTGAATGTGTATGAAAATATATCCAAGGCTTTTTATTTTGTTTTGTTTTTTCTTATATCCACTGTAACACAGAGTCTATAACAATTTGACAAATCAAGCAAGGTAAGAATTATTCTCACTATTGTTACCTCCCTGCCCCTGTGATTTAACTTGTTAAATACTCACAATTTTTTTTATTTTTACAAATTATGAAATAAAATGTTAAAGATGGTAAGTGAATTTATCTGATTATCCACAACTAATAAGAACAGAGTGAGGTTTTGAACTAAGATCTATCTGATATTATGCCCTACAGCATCTATGATCCCCATACCATCCCATTACCTCTATTTAATATTTTTATTTAATCTTTGATAACTATTAAATATGAATAAAGTTGTTTAATCTGCTGAAATCAGGTGCTAAATATCTATAAATATAATACTTCATTCGAAATTGAGCTCTGATAATTGCATTACTTACTAGCAACTTTATTGAGATATGTCACAAACCATACAATTTTCCCATTTAAAGTGTAATATTTAATGGTGTTTACTAAAGTCACAGAATTGTTCGACCATCACCCCAGTCGAACATCAACCATCACCACAGTTAGAACATTTTCATCATCCCAAAAAGAAACCTCATACCCTTTTGCAGTCACCCTACCATTTCCCACAACCTCCCAAACCAGCCGTGCACAACCGCTACTCCACTGTCTGCCTGCATAGACATGTCTATTGTAGATACGTCACATAAATGGAATCAAAGATTAGGTGGTCTTTTGTGGCTGACTTCTTTCACTTGGCATGATGTTTTCAAGGTTCATCTATGCTGCTGCATGAATCAGTATTTCATTCTTTTTGATCACCAAATAATATTACATTTTATGGATATACTGTATTTTATTTATTCATTTATTTTGATTGATGAATAAATGCACAAGATGGACATTTGGATTATTTTCACTTTTTGGCTATTATGAATATTGCTGCTATGGACATTTGTGTACGAGTTTTTGTACGGACCTTTGTTTTCATTTCCCTTGGGAATATACCAAGGATTGGAATTTCTGGGTCCAGTTGGTAACTTGAGTTTACTCTTTTGAGAAACTGCAAGTCTGTTTTGCAAGCCAGTTGTTTTCTTTTTCATTCCTGATTCTAGTAATTTAAATTTTAAATAAATGAAGTACATTTTATAGGTTTCCTTTTAAACTCAATCATCTTTCCTTTTCAGTTTAGTTTTGAGAAGTAAATAATATGCTGAAATAAAAACGAAAAAAATACTTTATTATTTCTAAAAAAAAAAATAAATAAATCCAAAGGAAACTTTTGACAGGAAACACTAACAAGGCAGGTTGTCATTAGCATTTGTTAATATTTCTCCAGATGATTCTAATGTGTCACCAGGGTTGTAAACCCCTGTTCTAGAGTTCATAGTTCATAACCCTGGCTATATATTAGGATTACTTTGGATAACTTTTAAAATATTAATACATCTTGAACCTCACTCTCAAAAATTCTGATATAAACTCTGTAGGTGATGTTAATGTGCAGCCAGGTGGAGAGTCACTGCTCTAGACCAAAGATTCTCATAAAGTCCATAAAAAACACAAGAAAAGATCAGTAAAACACAAGGCACTGGGGGAGAAGACAGCTGGTTGTAGACTTCATCCCTACCAAGCAACAGAAATATTAATAGAAACTGGATATTACTTGTGACACGTGCCTAGTTGCCAATTCTAGTTTTAACTGTATCATGAAACAATACAGTATGCAATAGTCTGTTATATGGGGGTATCTGAAAAGTAGAGATACAACTTGTACCATGTATAGGGAAAATTTTTGGTTCTTAGGAGAAAACCATGCAAGTCTGTAGCTCGTTTTTCTGAATATTATCTGATTAGATTCTAGGTAAGCTATTTTACAACTCTGTAAATTGGAGATAGCTGATAGCAATGCAAAATGATTTTTGCCTGTAGACATGCAAATTCTTTCTGTCTTAAAAAGTTCTACTGACTTCCCTTCTCCACTGTAAAAGAAACTAATTTGGTTTCCATTTGTGCATTCATTTAATTATAAGTGTGTGGGTTTTTCTAATGCTCCTTTGAACTAGTTGTTACACTTCATAAGTTTCATCATTAGTTAAATAAAATTAACACATGTTCCTTTTTATATCTCTATGGGAGACATTTTACCACTTTTCTAAATTTTTAAAAAATTATATTATTTTTGATTATTTTAATTTTGCAAATAAGATTTATCTGGTAAGAGACATTTTTTCAAAGAAACATTTGAGCTCAGAATTTCAAATTGGACCAGTTTGATGTTGTTTAATAAAAAATAATATTCTGTATAAAATGTAATCATCCAGAGACAACACAATTTATTAACTAGATTATTTCCAGATTCATTTCATCATAAATATGAACGTAGCAAATATCTCATGGTCTAAATAGTGCATATTTCATGTTACAAGGAGTTAAAAAAAAAATTTAAGATTTTTTTCTAAAGAAAATATCTTTTCTTTAGGTTGAACCACTAGGTGGCAAAGTAACATTTGCAATACCATTTCGAGAAAGGTCTGAAATCTTTGTTGTTCAATGTAATTGCAATTGAAATAAAGACGTTCACTGGATTCTGATTCAGTAACATTTTCTAAATATTCTCTTATTCAAATGAAACTATCTGTAGTTAGTATTCTCAAGGAAAATCAATCTTTATAATACACTTTCTAAAACAACACCAAAAGTTAAAAATATTGGATTGAACTATCTGTTCTGAAATCAGAACTAAACTTGAATTTAAAATGATTTTTTTATATCTGAGTAACAAAATCTTAAAGTATGAAGCGACTTTAGATGTCATCTAGACTAAGCTTCGCCTTTATGCTGAAATAGAGTTTGCCATATTCCTAATTATTAATTATTTGAGCTCCTATTAAAGTTTTCATTTAGAGAAAATGTGCTATCTCACAAGGCAGTTTAGTCATACTGTTTTCTGTTTCTTTTTTTTGATTAGAGAGGTTTTATATAAATAACGGAGAAAAATATAACTAACCTCCATTTATATACTATTCAGAATTTTTAAAAATATGAACCCTCAGGCCAGGCCTGGTGGCTCACACCTGTAATCCTAGCACTCTGAGAGGCTGAAGTGGGAGGATTGCTTGAGCTCAAGAGTTAGAGACCAGCCTGAGCAAGAGTGAGACCTTGTCTCTGCCTAAAATAGAAAAGTTAGCTGGGCATGATAGCACATGCCTGTAGTCCCAGCTACTTGGGAGGCTGAGGTAGGAGGATCATTTGAGCCCAGGAGTTTGCAACCAGCCTGAGCAAGAGTGAAACCTCATCTCTACTAAAAATAGTAAAAATTAGCCAGGCGTGGAAGTGGACACTACTAGTCCTAACTACTTAGAAGGCTGAGGCAGAAGGATGGCTTGAGCCCAGCAGTTTGAGGTTGCTGTGACCTAGGCTGACGCCACAGCACTCTAGCCCAGGCAACAGAGAGAGACTCTGTCTGAAAAACAAAACAAAAACTAAACTAAAAAAGAAAAAAATATTAACCCTCAGCCCATTTTAAACAGTTTCTTTTTCTTTTTGTGTTTTTGTGCTTTATATGGAGTAGAACTCAGAGCTCAGAAACTTGAGAGAAAATATAGCTCATGGGCTGAAATTCTAAAGGAGAAAATATTACATGACCTTTCAAGCTCGATAAAGGGAAGGTATCTAAAAGATGATAGGAACTGCCATAAGAATATGGCCGTAAAAGTCAACGTATTTTCTATTCTTCACCTGAAAACCAATCAAAAAAGAAAAACAGAGAAAGAATCCACAAATTATATTCTCAGTGGAATTAGAAGGTAAACATCCACGGATTGATTCCATATGGATGCAGACTCTCAAAAACAGCTGAGATAAAGTCGGAAACAATGCAGGATGAACAGAAGTGATAAAACACAGGGTAAAAGGTAAGAGCGTCCATCTCTATCCCATATATCTAACTTCCTTTCTTTAATTGATATTATATCTTGGGCTTTTATTTTTCATTTTTGTTCATTTCATTTCAGTTTAGGAAAATGTTTAGTTTGTTTTCTATGGTACACATTCTACTTGTTACAACATCAGTCCACATCCATAATTATTCTTAATAGGGGAGATTGAGACGCATTTTCATTAAACACAGCAACAATTAGGATGCCCTCTGTATTATTTATTGCTTAGTAATAAGTTTCTATAAACTTGACACACATTTATTATTGTAAAGTTTCTTTCGGTCAGAAGTTGAGGTATGGCTTTGCTGAGTCCTCTGCATAGAATCTCACAAGGATGAAATCAAGGTGTCAGCCAGGGCTTGACTGGGGAAGGATCTACTTTTCTTGGGAGAATTCAGTTCCCTTCAGCCATAGGACCAAGAGCTTCAGTTCTCACTGGTTGCCACCTAGAGGCTACACCTCTACACTTAGAGACCAACCTCAGTTTGTTTGTTTGTTTGTTTGTTTGTTTGTTTTGAGACAAAGTCTCACTCTTTTGCCCGGGCTAGAGTGCCGTGGCGTCAGCCTAGCTCACAGCAACCTCAGACTCCTGGACTCAAGCGATCCTCCTGCCTCAGCCTCCCAAGTAGCTGGGACTACAGGCACGTGCCACCACGGCTGGCTAATTTTTTTTCTATATATTTTTAGTTGCCCAGATAATTTCTTTCTATTTTTAATAGAGACGGGGTCTCGCTCTTGCTCAGGCTGGTCTCGAACTCCTGAGCTCAAACAATCCGCCCGCCTCGGCCTCCCAGAGTGCTAGGATTATAGGCGTGAGCCACCCTGCCGGCCCAAACCTCAGTTTCTTTTACTTAGTCTCCTAATACAGGCAAACCACAATGTGGCAGCTTATTTCTCTACAAAGCCAGTAAAGGAGAGAGAAGAGAAAAGCAAGAGATTCCGGCAAGGCTGACACTGCAATCTTATGTACCTAATGATGTGCATCTCTTCACCTTCACTGTATATTATTAGTTATAAGCAAGTCATAGGTAATACCCACACTCAAGGAAGGGAACTATGGAAAGACCGGAACATGAGGAAACAGATATTGCAGGGGGGTACCCTAGGTTCTGTCTACCAATCCACTATTGCTCTTTTTATCTAACATTATACTTAAAGTACTAACCTCCAAGAAAGCAAAGAATAATAGAAATAAAATCAAATATAAAAATAATATTAATAATAAATGTAAATGAATTTAACTCCCTAAAGATAAAATTCATAGATGGGATCTTTTTTTAAATCCAATTACAGGCTATTTTATTGTATCTAAAATAAAATGACACAGGAAACTTTCAGTGCAAATGATAAATTCCTGAAATTATTTCAGGAAAAATGCAACAAAAAGTTGCCTATGTAGAAATAAAAATACAATTCTTAACATAAATATTAACATACAAAAGGACAAAGTAGTCTACATTATATTTGTAAATAGTACAATTTTCAAAAAAGACAAAACCTTTCCATGCTTAAAAACTTAGATCAAGGTATTTACACCAAGGAAAGGCAGGACTTCTAGCAACAGCAGCAAAGAGGACAGGTGATGTTTTCCACAGAGAACGATTGTAAACACTGAGCAAAAATATTAACAGCAATTCTCTGGTGCACTGAAAATGATCAAAGACAGGCAAAATCTTGAGAAGAGTTTGTTTATGTAAAAGTGCATTAGGTAAGAACACTGTTTGTGGTTTTCTTCCTGAAGCATTCCTCAACCTTACCCTCCCCCTCCAGGAGGTAGAAAATAGTAACCTTAACAGCTCAAAATGGCAAATGATGGAATTCAGAGAAATAGTGCAGCTAGAAATTTAATAGGGAAATTTTGGAAGTGAAATTGCCACAAAATCTGTCTATAAATCCTGTCTAAGTCTGGCTGAGCATTAAGCTATGTACACACAGGGAAGATCCAGAAAGCCTGCTGAAAATGTAGGCAAAAACTAGAGATGGGTCTACTCTTGAAAGATAGAACTGCTCCTAGTGAGATTTGAGGGTTCACTGCACCTCTGACCAAGTGTGTTCCCCAACCTGTACACAGCTTAGGGAGTAGAAAGAAGAAACCTTTCAAATTTGACATGTCAAAGAACAGAAGTTGGAGCTGACAGAGCAACGTGTAATTTAGGGGGAAACCCCAGAAGCAGGAGATCCTCACTCAACTGCAAAGATTCAGGGAAACCTCCAGAGAGCCAGGCTAAAAATGCAATATCTAGAAGGTGAAATAACTGAATAGACATATTAATTGCTGCATGTTGTCAAGAAGATAAATTTTGCTGTTTGAGTCTAAGCAAAATAATTACATGTTACAATAAAACAGCAAAAGCCCTCATAAGAACCAGAGATTCCAGAGTCACTGCAGAGTATTATCTAGTCCATTTATGCAACCAAAAATTATTAGGCATGCCAAAACACAGGGAAATATGACCCATTCTTAGGACAAAAATAGCAATTTCTGAAAAGTTCCAGATGTTGGATTTAGCAAAGATTTCAAAGTAGCTATTATAGATATGTTCAAATAATTAAATTAAAATGTCACTTTAATGAGTGAACTATAAGGAATTTTAACACAAAATAGAAGCTATACGTAAGAAGCTAAAAAATACAGTAACCCTGAAATGAAAAATTAACTAGATATGCACAAACACAGATTTGAGATAGCAGAAGAAAGAATCTGTAACTTTGAAGATAACTCATTAAAAATTATACAATCTGAAGAACCAAGAGGAAAAAAGAGTGACTAAAAGTAAACAAAGCATCAAAGATCTGTGAGGCAATGTCGAGCAGTCCAGCATTTATGGACTTTGAATCCCAGAAAGAGAGAAGAAACAGTTAAGTGTAGAACAATTTTTTGAATATATAACAGCTAAAAAAGGCCTCAAATTTTGTAGAAAAATATGTAGTTTCCAATACCTCAACAAACCTAAATTAGTATAAACACAAAGATAGCCACACTTACATACACCTAGATGAGAGCCAAAGAATTAAAAAAATCTGAAAATAGCTGTTATATATAGCAGCATTATTTATAATAACCAAAACTAGAAGCAATCTACATGCCCATCATCTGGTGACTGAATAAATAAATTATGGCATTTTTATATAATGGAACACTATTCAAAAACAAAAAAGGAATAAACTAGTAATATGAATATGCATAACAACATGGGTGAATCTCAAAAATACCAATCTAAATAAAAGAAAGCAGAAACAAAGGATTATACACCGAATGATTCCTTTATAAAAAATTCTGCAAAAGGCAAACTCACCCCAAAAGCAAATCAGCAATTGGAAATGGGAATGGAGAAAAAGATTGACTACAAAGAGTTAGGACAGAAATTTTGGGGTAATGAAGATATTCTATACTTGGATTTTCCAGATGGTTGCAAGACTATATTCATTCACCAAAATTCAATACAACAAACATTTAAAATAGCTGAATTATATTGTATGTAAACTATACCTCAATGTATAAAATAGCAAACTATTTTATTTTTTTATACCTCAATGTATCTATTAAGAAAAAAATACCAGTAATGCACACACACATACACAACAAGAATTCTTGAAAATATAAGCACTGGAACTTAATAGTAGCTGTTAACAGGTCAAGAAGGCAAAAGAAAGCAAGTATAGAAAGCAGGAGTCAGCAAACTACAGCGCCATGGGTCAGATCTGGCCTGTTGCCTGCTTTTATAAGTTCTTTTGGAACACAGCCATGCTCATTCATTTATGTATTGACTGTGGCTGCTTTTGCACCACAATGGAAGAGTTCAGTAGCTGCAAATAAGATCATGTAACTCATAAAGGCCATTTTTTTTATCATCTCCCTTTTATAAAAGAAAAAAAATTCCTACCCCTGATATAGAGGATCAGAATAATATAATTAATAAGATTATTTACTTAGTGATATATTATGTATATGCTACAAACCACAACAAAAAAACCATGTCTATTTATCCAAAGCTGCTTTTTGCATTTACTTAAAATGATCATATGTAGTGTCCATAAAAACACATACAGGCTGAATTCTGACAAATATTGTATAGGTCATATTCCCTAATTCCCAATGCAAATATGCTGGAAAGAAAGTTTAAACAAAACCCCAGACAACAGTAAAAATTTTTAGCGGTCTTCTGAATAATACCTGAATCAAAACTAGCCTGAAGTTGCAGACTAGTTTCATTACATCAGTCAATAACCAATACTTCAAACAGGAACATTTTTCGTCTTTATGGTCTCATTGCTAAACAACAAAAACAGTAACATAACCAAACTGAGCATTTAATTCAAGAAATTAGAAATAAATTGGCAATACAACCTGTGGAATATAGAGCAAAGGAACTAATAGGTATAAAATCAGAAATTAATGATATAGTAGAAATTGTATAAGACATCAACAAAATAGTAAAAACAAAAATTTTAATAAGTATTTATACCACTTCAGAAATTAGATATTACCATAACCAGGGTGGATATTGTAAAAGCAGTAGAGAATACTGTATACTATAAATGGCTACATATTTTGAAAACCTGAATGAAATAGTGGAATATTGAGGACAGCAAACATTATTTTAATTGTCTCCAAAAATGTAGAACATCTGAAAGCACAAACAACTGAAATCATTTAAATAATTAACTCCAATAGATTGCTGATCTAATGGGTTTAGAGGCAAAAATGAAAGTTTTTAAAAAACAAACAGCAAAAATCCAATGCTACAGCTTCTAAAGCATACTTCTAAAAGATGGAAAGTTTCTCGATTCATTTTACAGAACTATCTTATCTTGATACAAAATTTTTATTAATATGATGAAAGAATATCAAAACTCTGTGCTATTGTCATATATGTTGAATTTATATCTGAAAGTCCAATACTAGCAAATATAGTTTAGTAATATATTAAAAATACTATGTATTGACAAAACAGATTTTAGTCTAGGGATGAATAAGAATGACTCTATATCTTGAAATCTATTAATGTAATTCAGCACATCACAAGGTTTAAGGAGAAACAACATATGGTAAAGTCAACAATAATGGTAATGTATGATTCATTCCTAACTTTAAAAATAAAATAGCAAACTATTAGTAAACTTAGGAATTACTTGAAAGTACCCTCACTTTTATTATTCATAATTGTTTTGCCATATATAGATATACATATGTTAAGATGTACAAATATCAATAACTTTTCACTTAATTGTACTTTTGTAGATGTACTTACAAAGAATAAAGTCATCCCAAGATGTTACACAGATATTTTTTTCTGAGTTTTTTTATTTCAAAATATTAATTAAGGCAGTACAAGTGTGTATTTTACAAGGATATCTTGTATAATTCTTCAGTCAAGTCTCTTGGTGCACCCATCACAAGAATAGTGTTCATTGTACCCAATAGGTAAGTTTTCATCACACACACATCTTTCCAACCTCACCCTTTCTTGGATTTTCATGTCCTTTGTGTCACTTTGTGCCCATATGTACCCATTGTTTTGCTCCCATTTATTAGTAAGAATGTATGGTGTTTGTTTTTCCGTTCCTGAGATATTTCACTTAGGATAATGGTCTCCATTTCCATCCAAGTTGCTGCAGATGACATTATTTCATTTCTTTTTGTGGCTGAATAAATGGTATGGTATACATATACCACATTTTCTTTATCTACTCGTGAATTGAAGGGCACTTAGGTTGATTCCACATCTTTGCAATTGTGAATTGTGTTGCAATAAACATTTGAGTGCAAGTATCTTTTTGATAAAATGACTTCTTTTCCTTTGAGTAGATACCCAGTAGTGGGATTGCTGGATTGAATGGTAGGTCTACATTTATTTCTTTGAGAAATATCCATACTGTTTTCCATAGAAGTTGTATATACAGGTATTTATATAAACTTGTCATTCTTACTCTTTTATGTCTCCATGTTTATTATTATACAGTTGGCCTTCAGTATCCTTAGGTCTCAGTTGGCCTTCAGTATCCTTAGGTCTACATCTTTAGATTCAACTAACCACAGATTGAAAGCATTAAAAAAAAATAAAATATAACAATACAACAATAAAAATAATACAAATAAAAAATACAGTATAAGAACTATTTACATAACATTTATATTGTATTAGATATTATAAGTAATCTAGAAATGATTTAAAGTATATACAAGGATGTGTGTAGGTTACATGCATATACTAAGCCTTTTTATGTAAGGGACTTCAGCATCCCCAGATTTTGTTATCTCTGGGTTTCTGGAACCAATCTTAGAAGATCCCAAGGGACAACTATACTTCATCTGAAATTTATCCATATAAGAAATTTCATTTTACTGATAAGTTTAAGTTTAAGATAAATATAATTTATGAGGCCTTATGTGCATAGGAGTGAATTTTGATTGTCTTGCACATGAACAAAAACTTTTCTAGGTATGCATTTCTTGTTCAAAATAATCTCTCAAAACTATGAATATTCTGATACACCAACTCTTAGTCTTTATTACTGTAAAGAAATTACTAGCTTTTACCTAATGTGGATATTATAATACTGTAAATTCAACTTTGACATTCTAAAATTTCTCGAAGTGTGCCAAATTTTGGACTTCAGTTCATTTTATTGTTTGGATCCTCTTAATCCCTTAACATCTAAATATTCAGATCTTTCTCTGACTCAGCACAGTCACCTTCCTTTGTGTCTTAGATGGAAGCTACCACTTTGTCCACTCTGTACTTCATTTTTGTAGTTCCTGTTATATGCCTGCTTCATCCTCTGGATCTATACCATATCTTTTCTCCTATTTTTTTTTCATCTTTTGTTCCTTTTCCTTTGAGTTCTACGTAAATTCCTCATGCGTGCCTTCTGCATTTCTATCATATCCAATATGGTGTCAATTATCTCCATTGCACTTTCAGAAATAAATCTGGCTATTCCATTTTTCATGTCCTACAGCATTATAGTAATGATTTCTCATATTCTCCACTCTTAGACTAACTTCATCTCAAACTGAAATATTTGCTCTAATTCCTCATATAATTCTCCTATCATGAACGACAGTAATATTTTTGGTGTCAATTGTTTTTGCTTTTTCTCACTAGCAGCAAGAAGTCTATGCTTGCTTTTTCTTAGGACTGGAATCCAATCAGAGACTGGGCAGGGTTCCATTTGAGTCTTCTAGAGCCACATAAAGGAAAAAGGAAAAAAAGGTCCTTTGCTATCCTTGTTAAAGAAAAGAAGTAGCTATAAAAACAAACAATGAATTTTGGCTCTGTTTCTTTCCTGAGTTTAGTAAATAAGGCTAAAATGAGTCAGGTAGATGACTTTGGTGTTTCCTAGTACAGCCGTCCTCATTCACATCCAGTGTGGCAGTCCTGCTTTTACCTGACATGGTCCCCTGCTCCAGTTCAAGTGTTTCCTCAATCAAAAGGTCTGCAAGACTGCTGAGTAAAGAGTATCTTATCTCAAGAACAAAGATATGGAAGGAAGGAACATAAAAGCCCCTTCTTATTTTCTAATTGACCAGAGCAGTGCAAATAAATAGGTACTTTAAAAGACCAAATTTTGATATATCTATCTACTTTTTCAACTATTTCATGAAATCTAAATACAGATTAAATGTTTCTGATGAAAATTTACCACCCAAATTGAGATATGCTGTACCTGTAAAAAACGCATGGAGTTTCAAAAGATTTAATATAAAAAAGAAAATGTAAAGTATCTCATTAGTAATTTTTATATTGATCACATGTTGAAATGATAATATTTTAGACATATTAGATCAAATAAAATACATTATTTAAAAAAACTCAAAATATTAAGAATGTTTAATTTGAACAGACTGTGGTGCAGTTAAAGAAGCTTGGGATAAATTTTCCCTCATATTGGGAGACGTAGGCCCTTCCGTTTTGCTTCATTAGGATATGGGTTGAATCTATATTTGGTACTAGAGCAAAACCAAGGCAAAGGGGCATTGGAGCCCAATCAAAAGCAGTGGCTACACTGGCGGCTTAGTGTTCTCTATACTCTGAACCAGGATTGAATTAAAGCATACACAAAGCAGGACATGTATAATATAGGCTCTCACATGGATTCCTATGGATCATTCTCAAACACTGACCTAGTCAAGGAGGTAGCTTCCAAAACATCAATTTCTGTAGAGAAAAATGGTAAATACACATTAGGAAATAAGTACCCCAATTAATCATCATGTATGTATGTCATTTAATGTCCTAATTTTTACTATATTTCTATTTAAAGATTTTTTTTTTTTGAGACAGAGTCTCACTGTGTTGCCCGGGCTAGAGTGCCATGGCATCAGCCTAGCTCACAGCAACCTCAAACTCCTGGGCTCAAACAATCCTTCTGCCTCAGCCTCCCTAGTAGCTGGGACTACAGGCATGTGCCACCATGCCCAGCTAATTTTTTCTATATATTTTTAGTTGTCCAATTAATTTCTTTCCAATTTTAGTAGAGATGGAGTCTCGCTCTTGCTCAGGCTGGTTTCGAACTCCTGAGCTCAAACAATCCGCCCTCCTCGGCCTCCCAGAGAGCTACGATTACAGGCATGAGCCACCGCGCCCGGCCTTAAAGATTTTAATTATATGTATCGAGTTGATGAAATACACCTAAAATTGTATTTAATAAAATTCAAAGCATATTTAAAAACCTTAAAAAATATGGGGGATGGACATGCTTGAAGCTTTGACTTGGGTGAGGCAAAGGCAATATATGTAACCTAAACATTTGTATCCCTGTAATATGCTGAAATTAAAAAAAAAAAGAAAAAAATATTTATTATTGAACTGCATTTTGATACAGATCTATTCTCCATTAAGCCCAGCATTTGATTCTCTCTTTCTCTCTCCTTCCCTCCTCCCCTCTTCTTTCCTTTTCTCTCTTCTCTTTCTCTATGGCTTGAAAAAATATGAGTGGTATACTTGGCACAGAATTGCAAGACATTCTTTACCTGTATATATTTTGTAAATAAAAACAATTGTCAGAATTCTGCCTCTCATCTTCTATAACTTATAATACTTAGTATGGTAATGTGAATAACATTCATTAATTTTATACATGAAACACTATTTGTAGATGGATAAGAGATATTTTCAAGGAGAAAATTCAGTAAGTCTATGTTATTATTGTAAGCTGAGTATAACAAGAATTATTAAAGCGAAAATTTGGGAAAAGCAAAATCCAGAAATAATAATCACATATATAATCTTGTCTCTGAAATAAAAAAGGACTTAAAGATTGAAAGCTGTGTTCTATGCTTGAAAACATTTAAAACGAATATTACTCATTTCATCAACGAAGAATCAACCTCAACATAATACTGACATTGACTCTAAAAACTTATTAAAAAGTAATTGAATATTCTGAATCTTCTGTGTAACTGTGATATCAATGTGCTTCCAATTTTCAATTCTGTTTTGTTGTTGTTGTTGTTGTTAATGTTATTATTGTTGTTCTGATATTAAAGTCAACGTAATAGTTTTAGTAACTAGCTTGACCATTGTCTTTTCTAAACAACAGCCCCAAATGATATAAACTAGGTAACACTTGCCCCAGGCCACAGATGTATGTGACAGAGTCCTAAGGCATTTTCTCAGATAGCTGAGGCACTCATATTCTCTTTCACAGAAATCTGAATTAGAAACATAGAGAAAAATTGAGGTCATTATTAGTGGAAACTAAAGATGAAATAACGCCATGAGGTAGATTCAGGGTCATGAGGGGCATTGTAAACTGAGTTTATGAGGAGAAAGAAACTCTAAGTAGAATAGGAAATTGAGAATATGAATAAGCAAGAGCTAGGGGATAGAGAAATATAGTCAGAGAAGAGCTGTGTTTTCAGCATTTCTCTAACTCAGAATACTTTAGGTTTATGAAAAACTTTAAATGTTAAGCCCTGAGTCCCTATGGGAAGGGGCTGTAGGCAGACTTATACATCCGATATTCCTGAGTGGCCTATGTGCTAATTTCCCCAAGGTGCTTTTGATATTTGGCATCTCTTCAACCACCGTTACCATTTTTACCCATTTCCTCTAACGTGATGGCCTTTTTAGGCAATATATCAAGTTTATTAAGCTAAAACAGCATTTTCTATATATGATTGCAATTTTTAAATGTCATTTGCAATCTCCACCACTGCCAACTTATTAATTCATTAAACTAATATTTATTAAGCTTTTATTGTATTCCAAAACATTGTTATCTGTGGCTGTATGAGGTAAAAATTGTTGAAATCCACAGGAGGACACTAAATGATAAAAAGCTTGTCAAACAAAGAATGAATCATACTGAATGGGGAAAAGTTGAAAGCTCTCCCTTTAAGATCTGGACCAAGACAAAAATGCCCACTTTTGCCACTTCTATTCAACATAATACTGAAGTTCTAACCAGAGCAATTAGGCAAGAGAAGAAAATAAAAGGCATCCAAATTGGAAAGGAAGAAGTTAAAGGATCATTTAAGGCCAGGAGTTGGAGACCAGCCTGAGCAACATAGCGAGAACCTGTTTCTCCAAAAAAATTTATTAAAAAAAAAATTAGCCATATATGATGGTTTGTGCCTGTAGTCCCAGCTAATTGGGAGGCTAAGGCAGGAGGCTCGCTTGAACTCAGGAGCTTGAGGTTGCAGAGGGCTATGATCATACCACTGCACTCTAACCCAGGCAACAGAGTGAGACACTGTCTCAAAGAAAAAAAAACTGTTAAGTCAGTAAAAATTAAAAATAATATAGAAAAAACAAAAACTAAAGTTAACAAGCATATTTGGAAAGAGCCATGCAGAAATTGAATAATTGAAAAATAAAATAAATACATTTTATAAACATAAAATGTGTAGGTTAAAATACTAAATGAGACTAAATTGTTGAGAGAAATAGTACACTGGGAGATTAGGCAGAATGAATCTATCCAAGTACAGAAGAAAAGTCAAAATGATAGAAAATATAAATATATGTGTAGATGTATAAAGACTAGAATGAGAGAACTAAACTATAATTGCTTCACTAAAATCCATAAAAATGAATGAAACAGGCTGGGCGTGGTGGCTCACGCCTGTAATCCTAGCTCTCTGGGAGGCCGAGGCGGG
>CAUYSK010119803.1:0-49870 GCA_963575035.1 Avahi laniger
ACAAGTCTAGGGCCGGGCACAGTGGCTCATGCCTGTAATCCTAGCACTCTGGGAGGCCGAGGTGGGCGGATTGTTTGAGCTCAGGAGTTTGAGACCAGCCCGAGCAAGAGCAAGACCCCGTCTCTATTAAAAAAAAAAAAAAGAAAGAAATTATCTGGACAACTAAATAGATATATAAAAAATTAGCCAGGCATGGTGGCGCATGCCTGGAGTCCCAGCTACTTGGGAGGCTGAGGCAGTAGGATCGCTTGAGCCCAGGAGTTTGAGGTTGCTGTGAGCTAGGCTGATGCCACGGCACTCTACTCCAGGCAACAGAGTGAGACTCTGTCTCAAAACAAAACAAAACAAAACAAAACAAAACAACCAAGTCTATACAAATTTAAAATGCAATAATAAGGGTGGGTGTGGCCACAGAGTGGTAGCACATGGGAGCCTTGCGGTGATAGTTTTCTATATTTTGATTACAGCAGTGGTCACGCCAATCTCTTACACTTGTGATAAAACTGCATGTAATTATACACACACACACACACACACACACACACACACGAGTGCATGTAAAGCTGCTATAATCTGAATAAGTACTGTGAATTGTACCAATGCTAATTTCCTGGTTTTGAGATTGTACTATAGTTATGTAAGATGTTACCACCGGAGAAAATCAGGCAAAGAGTATATGGGATCCCTGCACGTTTTTTTTTTTAACTTCTTGTGAATCCATAATTATTTCAAAATAAAAGTTTAAAAAATGTAATAATATAAGCAGGGAGAAAGTGTCACAGTGTCACAGAATGGCAAGGCCAGATGGGATCCTACAGAGATTATTCAGTGCAGTAGTTTAGATACTTTTTCACGCTGTGGACCCCTTTATGCAAATGAAATTTCCCGAGGAAGCCCAGCATGCAAAACAGAGTCAAATGGGGCTCTGCGGCCAGGCCAGTGGGGGTGGCACCCAAGGCCCACCTGCTTAGCATCCTACAACCACCTGCCTGAAACCACCACTTCTGGTTCATTCCTCTCAATTTATAAATATCACCAAGGCTCAGAGAAGTACAGTAACTGGGTCAAAATCACACAGCATGTGAGTAACTGCTGGAACCTGTCTGTTCTCCTGAGCCCTGTCCAGTGTTTATCAGCAGCCCTGACACACAGAGGTGGCAGAGCATCC
Source organism: Avahi laniger (assembly GCA_963575035.1). Classification (NCBI taxonomy): domain Eukaryota; kingdom Metazoa; phylum Chordata; class Mammalia; order Primates; family Indriidae; genus Avahi; species Avahi laniger. Next base: position 1,169 of record CAUYSK010119803.1, read on the forward strand.
GATGATATAGCCTGGGCCTCCCCTCCCATCCCTGTAGGGCATCCCAGCGCCTCCCCATAGCCCTGCTCCTGCCGGTCCGTACCTGGAGCAGTGCAGCTGTCATATAGAAGATGATGAAGATGAGTGTGAGGGTGGTGTGCCCGCCCTGCATACAGCTGATGGTGTAGAGGAACACCAGGTGTCCTGGGACCACGAGGAGGAAGAGGACCCGGGCCGAGCGAGAGTTCACATCTGGGACCAGGGAAGAGAGGGCGTGAGAGGAGAGGAGGAGCCCTGGGCCCGGAAGGCCTTTCAAAGTGAGGAGGGACTGCACCACACCCCAAGGCAGCGGACACCTCACTGTTTGCACCTCTCTAGCCAGTGGTCTTTAGCCTCAGGGGGTCCCAGGAAAAGATACCCTTCGTGCCTCCCCAACAGCGGGCACAGCCCAGTAGAGAAGGAGAGCTGTGCACCTGGGCCCCGGCTGTTTCTTAAGTGAGGTTCATCGATTAGAGGCCCCCTCCCTCCAGGGCTGGAATGGGCCTGGGAGGCTGAGCATTACCAGGACTGAAGAAGGTGGTACAAGGACTGGGGCAGCGGCGAGGAGCTTGCTCAGAGTTCTCCCCTGGCATCCCATTCATGTGCAGGAAGGTGGAGATGCGGCTGGCCTGCACTGCCACCAGATTGCCCCCAACACCTGCAGAGACATATAAGGGCTTAGACACAGGGGAGCAGTGGGAAGGAAAGATCTCGTTCTTTGTCTTTTTATCTTGGAGGCGCTGTCCTCTGTCTTCATTTAGGGTCCGTGTGGGCATCACGCATTCACCAGTCCCCAAGAGAAGAGTGAGGCACTAAAGAAGGAAGAGAAAGACACCTCCATCCTCCAGGGGAGTCTTCCAGGCTCCTCCATCCTCCCTTCTATGGAGACGTGGCAGTCCCATGTGCCCCTGGCACGGCTATGAGAGTGCTGGAAAGGACATAGGCAGATCCGCAGACTCAGAAAGCCTGACTTTTCAGCCGGCACGGCGTGTGCACCTGCCTTCCTACACAGCCAAAGGGGACAAAGCCCTGCCTTGCCTCACCCCTCTCCAGTGCTCCGGGCAGACCCAAGCACCCAACGCTCATGTGCTGGTTCCAGTGACAGTCTCAAGTGTCAGGTTTGAGCTCCAAACTCTGGAATCCAGTATCTGTCCCAGAAACTGTGCTGATTATTCTGTTTGCGCTCACATCCCAATCTGGTCTCTGCTCTTCTAAGCCTTGCTCTGAGCCCTAGGGAACTGACTTCTACAGACCGAATCACCCAGCCTCCCTTGCTGGCTGCTTCCACTTGGGTTGTTCAATGGGAGCCACCAGCAGGCAATCAGAGAGTGGCGGAGGGAGAGAAAGATCAGGTATTTCTTTCCTGGTCTCTCTCTGCTGTTTGGCAGTGGCTGACCATGTTTGGATGCAGCATGAGAGCCCCGCCAGATGCAGCCACCTCATCTTGAACTTCCCAGTCTTCAGAACCATGAGCTAAATAAACCTCCTTTCTTTATAAATTACTTAGTTTCAAGGATGCTATTATAGCAATAAATAATGGACTAAGACACTCCCCTGGACCCTTCAGGACTAAAGGCTTCCCGCTGTTGCTAATTTCTGGGTGCCTCAACATCCCTTGTTCGTCCTTTTACCTTGTTTCCACCTCCATAAGCAGTCCCTTCACTAAAGTCTTAAACTATCTGAGCTGGATTCTCTTGCCTGCTTGGACCCTGACTGATACAGAAACCAACCCCCTAAGTCTTCTCCTTTTCCCCCTGGAAGTTGATGCCAAGACCTCACCATTAATCACAGGCGTGAAGACAGCCATCCCTGCAAAGTTGGGATCTGAGACAGTCTTGTCCAAGATGAGGCCTCCCACACTACGGAGACACAAAGACAAAGGACATAAAGATCAATGAAGGGTTCTGCTCTGGTCTCTGCAATGAGGGGTATAGGAGCTAGCCTTGGGAAGGGAAGGAAGCATGGTAGCTCCCAGGAGTTCCTTATTTTCTAGTCCTGGCCTTCCTTGTCAGAACCAGGTGCTGCTCATAAAATTCTGACTTGGCACAGTACCCACAGGACAAGCTGGTGGTGCTGGGTCAGGTAGCCGCCTCCTATACCCATCCTCCAAGTTGGCTAGAGGAGCTTCCCACAGGACCACCTGCTTGGGAGGACCTCTACTGTTCTGCCTGCTCGGCATTTACTTCCCTTTCTGGTGACAGCACTGGACTCCACTCCAGGGAATGTCCTCTCTCAGGCTCAGTCACTGGGGCTCAGGTGACATTGCTTCAATGATGGCTGGGCTCCAGGCCCATCCAATAAGAGTATCGCATCCCCAAGGCAATAGTGATCGATTCAGGGATAGTTATGTTAGCAGATGAGAACGAGTGAAGCTATTCTGGGACTTTGTGGAGCTGTTGGGAGAAAGATCTCTCTCTTTCGACTAGAATTGGTAGGACTAAGAAAAACACTAACCTGGACTGCAGGCCATCAGAGAGAAAAGCAGAGCTGAGAGGGGGGCAGGACTGGGGCTCTGATATTATGTATGTCCCCAAATCCAGCTGTTCCTTTTTGGTTTTCTAGGCCAATACATTCTGCTTTGGAATGAAGCCCAATTCAGATGGTTTCTCTCACTTGCAACAGAAGGGAATGTGGCTAATACACTACTGAACACATGTCTAGGGTCTGACCCACAGCCTCTCTCTCCAGGGATTAAAAGGGAGTCTGTGACAGGGTGGGGGTAGGGGGGGGGTATGTACTCAGGGCCTGAGTCTACCTGCTGATGGCCATGGCAATGATGACAGGCTCCCAGCCCGAGTACAACACCTCTCTTGTGGCTGGGCTCCGTCGGGCCAGCACCACCCAGACAGGCAGCAAGGCCACGAAGAAGGCACACACCAGGGGGTAGATGTATCTCCAGTGATCTGAGAGGGCAGAGATCAGAAGAGATGAGCATTGTGGCTCTCCACTTCCAGCTTCCTCCTGGCTCAGCCTGCAAATGTCCCGACAGATCAAGAGCAATGCTATACTAAATGCCTGTAAACATACTACCTCATTTGATCTTCCCTGTAAGTCCAGGAGGTAGGTGTGGCCAGCCTTTTTCACTTTAAGAAGAGGAAACCAAGGTAGAGAGCTAACCAGGTACTGAATTTATCACAGGCAGGGACCAGATTCCAGGTCTCTTGATGTGATCCCAGAAATCATTATCTCCCATCCCTTCCTTCATCTTGCAAGCAGATTCCAGCCTTCAGTTCCTCTCCTTTCCCCTCTCCGCCTCACCCCTCCAAGGGAAGCCAGAATCCACAGGACTAAACAGGAATATATTTCCAATACTTCCCCCCTGCCCTGCCACCTGCATGAGTTTGAGATCAGTACTTAGCCTCACCTAAGATCAGGAGTTATCACAACCTGTGTTCAAACCAGTTAAGAACACAGAAGAAATCCTTGCACATTTGCAAAACTACTACCATCTCTCCCCATCCCGCCCAGGAGTCCACCCAAGCCACACTCCTGGTGGCTCACTCAGTTCCAGGTAGAGTCCCCAGCTGATGCCCGAGAGCAGCGCCAAGGTGATGAGGTCGCCCAGGCTGGCAGCAATGGGTGTGGCCACGTTGTCTGGGTTGATCCCAATCTTGCGAGAGCCAATGATGACTCCGATCATGATCATACCTGGTGAGGAAGGGGAGGAGGGGCCGGGAGGGTAAGAAGAGATAAAGGAGGTGTCAGGTGCAGTCAACACCTCTGGGGCAGCCCTCCTTACTCCTCTGAGCCCCTCCCTTCCTTACCCAGTACCAGGGAGGCAATGAAGGCTGTGGCCACGCTGCTAGCACAGAGCAGGAAGGCATGCGGGATACTGAAGTGGCCATCAGGGATCCAGCCAAAGACGACGGCTGCGATGGATGCCAGGAAGCCCACCACCGTGGCCTGCACCTGAGGAGAGGAGCGGTAACTTGCAGAACCCAGGAGCAGCGAGCTTCTTAGCTGAGGTCACTGAGCACTTGGGCAGACCTCTTCCTGGCCCTCGGCAGCCCCAGGAGGCAGGCTGGACTGGACTGTCCGGTCCTTTCAGGCTGGAAGGATGTCTTTATTTATTTAGTTTCGCACCAGACACTAGTACTGGGCAGTGCACCCTGCAGGAGCCCAGGACATGTTACCGGCTGAATGAGCGTTCCTCTGGGGACGGGAGGGAGGTTCAACAGAGCCGGAGACTTCGGTCCAGAGTCAAGGCCTGGGGCTCAAGAGGGAAGATTCCCTGTCTGGAACCTGAGTGGCCCCATGGGCAGGTGGGATAGCAGCGGCACAGGACACTTCAGCACTCCTGAGTCTGCTTGTATTGCCGGGATCTGTGGGCACTCAAAGGCCCCTGTGCCACTAGGAACTGAGAACTGACATGGGCGATGCTGAGCCCCTCCCCATCTTGGCTGTTTTCCTGGGTGAGCTGGTTACCTCCTAGAGCTGCCTCGGGAGAGTCCAACTCAGCAGGCTGCTGGAGATTCAATTAGGAGCCAGCTGGGGCTGACCTAAGCCTTCCAGAGATTCCTGACTAAGGGGACGCTTAGCCCACCCTCTCCAGTGCCTGCCTTCTTACCTGGATGAGGGCCATGTTCCCAGTGATCATCCGCCAGAGCTCCTTAGGTGTGTCCATGTGTCCGATGTTGGCCTGGGAGAGGGAGGGCAAAGGGCTGGAGCTCCAGGTTGGAAAAGGCCTGTAGCTCCCTTCGTTAGGTCCCTGCCTGGATCAGTAAGCAGTACCCGTGGCCTAAGACTCTGGGATCAGGACGTGAAAGTCCTGGAGAAGTGAAATATGATTGGGGCGCTGGGCTGAGAGGGAAGGAGCTAAAGCTGAGCTCCTACAGCTGGGTGGGGGTGTGAGGGGGCTCCCAAGGCAGCCCCCTCTTCTCTCCTCTCAGGACGCCCGCTGAGCAAAGGCAGATTCCATCCTCTGCCCTGCTTATCTGGGCAGCCCATTCCCACATGGGTCAGAGTGACTCAATCCCTAACTCTGAAGCCAGCTTGCTATCCCAGGGAAGGAAAGGTCAGCTGCTGGCACATAAACAAGGTTGTAAGAGTGTTTGGGAAGGAGTGGGTGGCGTGGCCCAGGAGTAGGGTGGGCCAAGTTGGGGTGGGTTAAGCTGACTGTGACTTCTTTCCCCCGCCTTCTCCAGACTCTTGGCTATGCAGGGACATCCCTGGCTTCCTGAGTTTTACTGACTCCCATCCCAGGGTGCTGTATCTGGTTCAGTCCGTGACTCATCATGGCTGATCTAACGGTAGTGGGAGGTGGGAGTGACGAGCAGCCCCTCCCTGTCTACTACCTTGAAGAAGAGCAAGCTGCCACGGGAAAGGGAATGGGACGGGAGGGGGCTGGGAGGGCCTGGCTCTGCTCCTGCCCAGCTGCAGAGTAGGGCTGGAGATCAGAGGAGGCCCCCATCTGTGCGGGTGGAGGAACCAGCATGATGCCTGCCTGTCAAAGCTGCACAAACAGTCACGAGGCGGGTTGTGAAGCAGGGGGTGGGGCAGGAGTCCAGGGACGGCTGGGACATCCAGAAACCAAGCCTGGGAACCACTTTGGACAGGGAGCCCCTGCCCAGGCACAGGACACCCAGCCGGGGATCTCCCTACACCTGCCCAGCCAGGCCCCCCCTTCCCACCCCAGCCCACGCTCCAGGCCCTGGGCAGTGGAGAAGGGCCTGTAGCGATCGTCCAGGCTCTGTGCCGCCCAGCGTCCTCCCTGTGCCCCCCTCCTCCTAGCCGGGACACTCACTGCGGTCGAGAGCCTTGATGCCAGGGTCATTTCCAGGTTCCCCTTGAGCCCCAGCAGCGCAGGCACCAGAATAAAGACCTCTGTCACCTTCTGGAAGACTTCCCAGTGCTACAAGGTGAAAACAGAACCCAGGAATTTCAGTGCCCCAAAGGGCTGGCATTGAGGTTCAAGGGAGAGTCTGGGATCAGGGGCTTGACAAGGAAATGGAGTCAGCAGGGAGTGAGCACGCCAGCCACCTCTCCTCTAAGAACCCTGGAACCAAACCACGCCCACAGTTCTCCAAACAATGCAGCCCCCCTTCCTGTCTCCTGGAACAGGGGAGACGGAGAGGGTCTCTGCCAGTCAGCAGACCCCTAGCCCGGCTCTACTTCCTCTGCCTGCTTTCCTGGAGCTGGTGGGGAGGGTGGGGGGGAACCCACACAGCTGAGCTGCCCCAGGCTGCCCTACACCCCAGAACTCCTTGGCAATCCCCCCTCAAATCACAATCCCCGGCCCCTTTGCCTTTAGTCCAGTTGCTCTGTGGCCTCAGCCTCAGGTGGTGTTGTCTCAGCTGTGGAGCGCTGGGCTCCGCGGGGCTGGGGCTGGGCTGAGATTAGAGAGTTTGTTTGGTTTCCATCTCGAAGGGCCCTGGGCCACAGCAATTCTCTTTAACAGGCTTGGGATTGAGACTGTGGCCCCCAAACCTCAGAATGCTCGTTTCCTTCTGCATTCCCTCACCCCACGCACCTCCCCTGTCTCTCAGCTAGCAGAAGCAAGCGGAACCCGGTAGGAAGAGCCTCAGACTGGGAGCCAGGAGACATGGGTTCTAGTCTCCAGACAGTCGGCCCTGGCTCTCCCACCAGTTTCCTCGGTCACCATCTATTAAGTACTAACTATCTGCTAGGCTAAGTGCTCTACACGGATTTCCTCATTTACCCATCTCAACAACCCAATGAGATAGGAGCTATTTTTATTCTCATTTTGTAAATGAGGAAACTCAGGTTCAGGGAGTACCATACTAGTTAGTGCTAAGAGTTTGAAAACATGTAGGAGCTGGGATTGGCTATTTGAAAACTCCTTTAGTTGTAACTGACACGGAGGATCTGCAAAAAAAAAAAAAGGCTGGGATTTTTGTCTCCTTCCCTGGCTTGACGGGCAATGCGGTTTCCTTTATTTGTTTTAAGAATGAAAAGCCTCCAGGTTGGTCTGAGTGCAGTGGTGTTTACAAGTAATTGATCACAACCAATTACAGAGTCCTTTGTTCCTTCTCCACTCCCCTGCTTCACTTGACCAGCCTGAAAAAAAACAAAACAAAAAACAAAACAGCTTCCAGGCTGGGAGAGGCAGGAGGAGCGCGTGGCCGGGCAGATGTCCGCAGGTTGTTCTGGGTGTTGCGGTTGGGAGGCAGAGTGCTGTGAAGGGCACCGGCACGGCACGGAAAGCCGTGTGTCTGCTACAAGAGACCATAGGGAGGGGCTCATGCTATCTCCCCAACATGCCTCCTGGCGTAGACCAGCTGGAGACCTTAGACAAGTTACAAGGGCCTCAAGCTCCTGACTGTAAAACGGTCAACTCAGGGGCCAGATCAAATGGTTTCTAAAGATGATTCCAGCACTGACACTCTATTGTTAAAGATGAGCAAGGCTGCAAATCGAAACTACAGTGAGGTATCACCTCCCACCCATTAGGAAGGCTACTATCAAAAAAAAAAAAAAAACCAGAAAATAGTAAGTGTTGGCAAGGACGTGGAGATTGGAAGCCTTGTGCACCATTGGTGGGATTGTAAAATGGTGCAACTGCTATGAAAAATAGTATGGAAATTCCCCAAAAAATTAAAAATAGTACTACCACGTGATCCGGCAATCTCACTTTTGGATTTCAATCCAAAGAATGGAAAGCAGGGTCTTAAAAATACATTTGTATGCCACGTATACTGCTACATAATACATGTGTATTGGATGAATGAATAAACAGAACATGGCAAATACACGCAATGGAATACTACCCAGCTTTAAAAAGGAAGGAAATCCTGTCACATGTCACAACATGGATGAACATGTCCTTGAGGGCACTAATCCAGTCACCAAGACAAACATTATGTGATTCCACTTACACGAGGTAGCTAAAGGGGTCAAATTCATAGAGATAGGAAGTAGAAGGGTGGTTAGGAGAGGCAGGGGGAGGGGCAAAGGGGAGTTCGCCTTTCATGGGTAGAGAGTTTCAGCTGGGGAAGACGAAAAGTTCTGGAGATCTGTTGCACAATCATGTGAATGTACTTAGCACTACTGAACGGCACACTTACAAACAGTTAGGGCAGTAAATTTTATGTTGTATGTTTTTTTACCATAATGAAAAAAAGATGAGCATGGCTAGCAGAGAGGGCTGGCACCAGAGGAGGTTGGACACTGGGTGCCTGGAAGACAAGGGCGTCTCTTTCCTGGTTAGAGTTCTCTTCGAGTGCCCAGGAAAGGGGGCACTAACAGGACCTTGTTTCACTGGGGCCACAGCGCACACTTGTCTGAGCTCCTGGCCTGGCCAGGACCTGAGACTCTCTTTAGGGGAGCCCCTCTGCAAGGACTAATGAGGGGACCAGACACACCCCCACCTCAACCACAGTTGTTGAGCTTTCAGGGAGCCACAGAAAGAGCCAGCCCCTTCCGAACACCACTGCCACTGAAGGGATGTGAATCCCTTGTCACCCCCGGGGAGTCCCATCTGCCCTGGAGGAACGCAGGGACTGCTGCTCTAGGACACGCTGGTGCACCCCTCTGGGCGCCAGCTCCCTGCAGTCCCGCCTCCAGCTGCTTTGCCTCTTCCCTCCTCCCAAACTGGACAAGCAGCTCCAGGGATGGGAAGAAGTCCCCTCTTCTTCTCCACCTGTGGGCTTTCGAAGCTCCTCTCAGAGCACAGCCTCGTATCCCATCTTTACCCCAAGACAACCACCCCACCCTGCTTCCAGCTCCATGAAAATCGCAGTTCCGCAGGTAGGCGTATGTAATGTGCGTGCACTGGTAGAGCGAAAAGGCCTGGAAGGAAATACTCCAAGAGTATGCAAGTAAATACTTCCTGAATTGTTTGGAAGAAATATTGCTGGTCTTTATTATTACTTAAGGAAAAAATGTATAAGCTCAGCTAAATTCCTCTGGCTGCTACTATATCCCCAAATTTCTCCCCATCCCAACACATGCTCACCCTCCCCTTTTAACTACAGGAGGACCTGCAAAGTATGGGGTTTTAGAAGCAAAGGGATGAGAGACAGACAGGCAAGGAGAAGGGGCAGTCACGATAACAGTCCCTATGCAAAAGTCTTCCCAAGCCTCATAGAACGCTGCCTGGAACCTCACTCTACCTGAGCCCCAGCCCAGCAAAGCGCTGAGCTGGCACTTGAGTCAGAGTAGCCAATTCCTACACACATACTTTCTTCATCCACAAAACCCTCTTAAGGACGCAGCTCAGACAGGGGAGCCTCTGACACACGGGCACGCACAGGACTCTGGGGAGAGACGCTGGAGGCCGGTGACGTGGAACCAGCCCAGAAATTGGGGCGGCCCTGGGGCCGGGGGTGGGTAGGATGTAGCAGGGGAAGACAGTGAGTAACTCTTCTTCCTTCTTTGGCCTAATTCAGGCCCATCCTGTTCATCCTGGCTGGGAGTATCTGCCCCTGAAGGCAAACCCGTCAGCCAAGCCGCCAGCCAAGCTGCCACCCACGCCTTCCTGCTCTGCAGGGGGTGAAAATGGGCACGGTCCAGGAAGCGCTGCCCTGCTCAGGGGTGGGGAAATAGCTACAGATTTTCACTGCTTCTCAGAAATGCAGCCTCTCTTCCCCTTCTTTCTCTATCCTTGGGGTGGGGCCTCATTGGTCCCTGATATTCTGCGGGTGAAGGAGGAGACCACTTCTCCCACACTCAAAATTAATCCTGATTCGGAGCAATCGTCGTAAGTCTTGAATCTCAGTGGTCATGCTGCTACCTCTTTCTTGTCCTTCCAACCTGCCTCTTGCATCCCTCACCTCCTCCGGCCTCCTACACTGACCCCCGCCTGCCTTCTGTTCTAGAAGGGTAGCAGCAGGGAAGAAAGTCAGAGCCAGGAAGAGACGGCATCAAGACATTAAGATTTAAATTCCCAGATACAAGCTCTAGGCACGAGGCTATGGGAAACCCTGGAAAATTAGGCTGAAGTTGACCTTTCGGGGTGAGCACTGGGTTAGATCAGATTACAGTAACCCCAGCCTTCATCTGTCTGAGGCTTTCCCCAGAGGCATCTTCTAGCTGTCCAAGCGGCAGGGCCTCAGGGCAACGCCTGGATGTACAAGGCTGTACAAAGAGTGAGAAAAGCAAACGGGTCACTGACAGCAAGCAAGGGGCAGAGATAGGAAAAGCCGAATGGGTGGCCAAGTGAGACCAAAACCAAGTGTCCTGCCCAGGAATGCCAGTGGCCATGGGAGCAGACCAGCCATGAGAGGAATGCTTCCTTCCCACGCCACTTCCCCAAGGCCATGCTTGCTACCCACTTTCCTAGTAGTTGTAACAGACTCCTCCGTACGGAGGGCAGAGAAGCCAGAGGAGGATATATTTGGGAGGGAGAGGAGGTGTCTGTTTTCCTCGAGATCCCTCACAAGTGAGTAGAAAGTTAAAACGAGGACCTGAGATCCCACCCGTCTTAACCTAGCTGGGGGTTCCAGCGAAGACTGGTGCACTACCTCCCGGCACAGCCCGTCCTCACAAGGGCTTGCAGAAAAAGGGAGTGAGACATCCCGTGGCAGCCCAGGACCAAACTGGGGGCAGAGGCACAAGCGTCTGCAGCAAAGAGGCTCCCACATGCCAACCCCCTTCGGAAGCCAACACTGGGCCCAAATGCCACAGGAACTTTTGGCCACGGGCGGGGGCAGCTGGAGCAGGTCACGGTCCATTTGTCCTTCTCCTGCCTTTGGCTTGTAGGCCAGCCCCTTATTTCACGGCGGCGGCTGCAGTGCTCGTTGAATGGAGCGGAGGGCAGATAAGAGGAGAGAGAAATGGGCCTTTCAGGAAGAGACTGGGTCTTCTGTAGCAGTGGGGAAAGATGGGGGCCCTGGACCAAGGGGACAGCTGTACCCGCCAACACAGACTTCTGCTCAGTTGTTCTGAGACATTGGGGGACACACTCCAGCCAACTCCTCCAGATGGCCGAGTGTGACAGGCACTTCCAGACTGTCTCACTGAAGGCCATCTTAGCTTGTGAGGGGGGAATATAGATGTGAATCCTTAGAAATGGTCCTGCTCTTCTGGAATCTGAGACCGTCAGGCACCCCCTTCCCTCCTGTGGATGTGGAATGAGAATCTCCCTGGTCCTTCTGCACTCACCCCATCCTGTGATCTCACCATGGCCAGCAGCAGGGCCTGCTCCAGCCCAGCTGCAGCAGGGAGGCTGGGGGAGGAGGCCAAGGACAAACCAGCCATTGTCATCAACGCCAACTGGCCCCCAGCTGCGGGGTGAGCCCAGATGCCCTAGGTGTGGTAGCAAGGGTAGCGCCAAAGCTTCCCCACCTACGCGGCTCCACTTCTTGTGGGTGTGGGGTGTGGGTGGGGCAAGACATCAGAAAGCTTTTTCAGCTCTGGAATCTGAGTGTGTGGGATGGGTACGGGTATGTGTGTGTGGTGGGGGTCCCTTTCTACCCCCTCTAAGAACTTTTGTTCTCAGCTGGGTGTGGTGGCTTATGCCTATAATCCTAGCACTCTGGGAGGCTGAGGTGGGAGGATTGCTTGAGGTTAGGAGTTCGAGACCAGCCTGAGCAAGAGGGAGATCCCGTCTCTACTAAAAATAGAAAAAATTAGCCAGGCATGGTAGCACACGCCTGTAGTTTTAGCTACTCCGGAGGTTGAGGCAGGAAGATTGCTTGAGCCCAGGAATTTGACCTTGCTGTGAGCTAAGCTGACACTATGGAACTCTAGCCTGGGCAATAGAGCGAGACTCTGTCTCAAAAAAAAAAAAAACAAAAAAACAAAAAAACTTTTGTTCTTGCTTATATCAGAAGATAACTGCAATTATTTCAGATTCCAGTCCACCCTGCTCTCCAGGGGACGACAAAGAGAGCAGGCTCCTCCCAGAGTCTTTAACCAACTGGTGAACCAGGGCCATAGTGAAGGCCACAGAGGTAAGTGGTACAGCCTCTGGGGTCAGATGATCAGGGACAGGTTACCTAATCTCTCTAAGCCATAGGTTCCCTATCTACGAAAGGGAGACAATAATGGTTCCTATCTCATAGGCCTACAGAAGAGCCTCCAAAATGCTTCCCTACTACCATTATTGTTATCTGGAAAATAAGACAACTTTCTCCCAATTCACTAGTGGATCTTGGTTTGGCAACCCTTTGTAGGTACCAAACCAGAACTCAAAAACTCTAAGAATGAACCAAGGCCGCAGGAAAGGGATAGAAAAGGCAAGAAAACTGCTACTCATCTCATTTCTCCTCCTCCCCTCCCCCACTCACTGCCCTAGGGAGAGGGGCAGCCACTAGAAGGAGGAACCCAAAGCTCTAGGCTGGCTTCCTGACTTCCATGTAGGAACAATCTTAAGGTAACAGGTTTGGAGGGAGGGGAGGCAGTGCAAGGCACTTTGGCATGACACAAACACCATTCTCATTAGCAACCAAAGGTTCTCCTGAAGGGCTCAAGTCAAAGTGGTCCAGGTGGACACTATAGAAGCAACCATTGAGAACCACCAACCTTCAGTCCCTTGGGACACGAGCATGGCGAAACCTACAAGCAGGGCTCTACATCACTACATGCATGGTTTGTAGGGTTGGCTTGGCATAGGGAAAGTGATGTTGAGCTTCATGTCCTTCTGGGAGATGTCATGGTCAGGGAACACTGGGGGGTCCCAAAAGGCAAAGGTCAGATCTCCTCCTGCCTTGGTATTTCTCTGAGTACCTAGGACAGAGCCAGCACTTAGCAGGAATTTGATACGTATGTACTGCTGATCAACTTAGATAAACCCAGCACCTTCAAAACGCTCTGTGTGCCATACTGTGCTTCAAGAACTTCTATCTAGAAACAAAACTTTATCTCTTGGACCTGGAGGTTCTGCATAAGCCCTAACTCACAATGAGCTAACATAGCATGTCCCTGGCTCTTATCTTCCAGGTCCTGCTGACTCTTATCCTTCATTCTACCCAGTAGCCTTATAAAGAACCATCTTTGGCGGGGTGAGGTGGCTCACATCTGTAATTCCAGCACTTTGGGAGGCCAAGGCAGGAGGATTGCTTGAGCCCAAGAGTTGGAAACCAGGCTAAACAACATAGCGAGACCCCATCTCCACAAAAAATAAATAAACAAATACAATAAAAAAATAAAGAGCCCTCTTTGCTCAGGGCAGGTTCATGAAAGACAGGTGAGGAGCAAAGAGGAGAGATGGTTCTGCCCAGACCTGGTTACATTGTGTCCCCCTTTACAGCACATAATTAGTACTTTAGGTTTTGTTATGCCAGCTCCTCAAATCATGCATCAGATAGCATGTGCCCACCCTATTCTGCAAGGAGACTGTGCCAAGGTTACAGGAAGATAAACAATACAAAATGCCTTTAAGAGCCTTTCCACTTAATATGAGACCCTCTTGGCAGCTGAACAAATTCCTGCCCAGCAGGGGAATGGAGGAGAGGCTTGAAACTGAGCTTTCTACTATGGGTATCCTTGAAACCCCAAGTGAAGGGAAAAAAAAGGCATAAAGAAGAGACCCATTTAAACATCTCCTCCTGAGCTGGGCTTGGTAGGAATGCGCAGGAGGAATGGCAAGCAACAACCCTGCTCCATCTCTCCTCTTCCAAGCTTGAGTTGTGGAACCAACTCTCTTTCTGTTAAGCAATACTGCCCTTACGACATCCCTGGGGCTACTCGGCTTCCTCAAGGTTTCTGTAGAAGTAAGTAGACCAAGAAGAAACCGAGGACATGATCCAGAGGGAAACAGTATTCTAGGAAGCAGCAGCTGTTTCTAGCAGGGAGGTGGAGAGGAAGTTCTAAGAGTCGCAGTTTCCCAGGAGGCATAGGTGGCCCTGGGCTCACAGTCAAGAGCTGCCCTACTCAGGTCCTACCTGCACGATGTCCAGCACCATGCCAGCAGCCACAGTCCCAAAGCCTGCCAGGAGGAAGGGAAACAGCACTTGCAGCCCGATGGAGAAGGAGGTCTCCTTGAGCGGGGAGGGTGGTGCGGGGCCACGGTCTGTGCTGACGTCGTCACTTTCGTTGCTCTGGCTCCCGTTCTCCAGCAGGGCGTCCTCCTCCCGCACCCCCTTGGCGTTGGCCCGAGACTCAATCGCCACCTCTACCCCAGCCCCATCAGGCCCCAGGAACTCTGAGGTCCCGGCCAAGGGCTCTCGCCCGGGGCCATCGGAAGAGCAAGGAGAGGCAGTAGGGCCAGTCCCGTTCAGCTGGTGGACGTCCTTCGGCTCCGACTTAGAGGACATGACAGGCAGGGAGGAGGGGAAGGGAGAACTTTCCTCTTTTTTCCTGCTTTCTTTCTCCCTCTCTAACTTGGGAAAGAACTTAGTCTTGGGGTGAACCCAGGCTTGGGTGCCGCGGGACCTCTTCCCACGGCTCTCCGCTCCTACCAGGCACTGCAAAAACTGATCCACCAACAGGCAGCCCCATCAAGCACTGAAGCCGCGAGCTGGAGGGAAACAAGAAACTCCTCACCAGACTCAGCAGCCAGCCACTAGGGGTGCAGATGCCTGACTCCAACCGACCAGCTCTGTGCTTGGGGGAAACGTGTCTGGCCTCTTATCTTCTTTGGTTCTCAGCAGCAGGCTCCTCAGAGCAGGGGGCATCCAGAGTAGAAGAGCCCAACCAAAGTCTGGGGTGCTCTCTGAAGAGGCCCCTCTTTCGTCAAAAGTAGCTTGAGTTCAAATCTTTAGGAATACAGCCTCGGCCTGGGGCTGTGGCTCCCTCCCGCTCCTTTTGCTGGGCTTCTCCAGCTTCCCACAGCTCCTCAGGCTCTGTTGGTCCCAGGGCAGTGTCTGCGGCCTTTCCCCTCTCTTCCAGAGATTTCCTCCCTTCCTGAGCAGACCTTGTACCTCCCCAAGTCCCTGGTCCTTAAAGTCACGAGAATCTGTGTGGAACACCTTATGTGGGAAGAAGAAAGAAAAGAAAAAAGAGAATGTTATGATACAGCAAAGGACAGCTCATACTGGGAGAATTCTCCCCTAAGGCAGTTATGAGTTTGTTACATAGAGAGTCTGCTAGTTGCTTCCCTTTTTCCAGTAAAATCACTCAATCCTACACTGCTACATTTGGAGGTCCAGCAGGTTGGGAACCTCACCATCCTCCCAACTAGCAACCTACCACCTACAGGGATCACCACGGTGGTCTTCAGCAATGAGATGTGACCAGACTGGGATTGGGAAGACGCTGGGTAGTAGACCTTGGCATTGTTTTCTCAGCAACCTGGGGTGCGTAGAGTTGTCCTCAGGGAGATCCCTTCTTTAATGTCCATTAAGAATCCAGGATTATTTAAGGGTGGTCTCTCAGAGGGGTCAGTTATAAATTGAGTTGCAAACTCCCTGCCACAAAGCCACCCACCCCACTGTAGAAGGTAATTGTTTATCGTCACAAGACAGCCACAGCAAGACAGCCACCTAAGGCAAATAGAGAGAACCTGATCGCTGAGTGGAGGCCTCAGACCTCCAAACACTTAGCCTCCGAGAAAAAAAAAAAACCAAAACAAAAACAAAAGTAGGAGGACTCCCTGGGTAGAGGGGCAAGCCTGCCAGACCAAGGCCAAGAGCCAGAGGCCTACCCACTCCTGCCCTTGAGAGTCAACAGTGTTACAAAAAGCTGAGACGCTGACTCTGACTCAGATCCAGGCCTCTGTCTCTACTTCTCTGCCCCTGTTCTTGGGCCTGTGAGCTTGTTAGATAGGACGAGGGAATTATCTCAGTTTGAAGGGGCAGAAGATAAAACTATTGGTTATTACCCACATATTTCAGTTGCCTAGGCTTCTGTTCCCCAGGGTTACTGAGAGTTGGATATAGTAGAAGTCTTAAAAACAAAAAGTAACAATAAAATAACCCCCAAGAAACCAAAACCGAAGCGCCATATGCCAATATGCACTTGCTCCCAAATGAAATCTCTTTAGTTGTAATGGCTCCACTTTTCTTTGCCGAAGGAATCCCCAGGGTTCCTAATTCCTAATGGAAGTCCATTTCACCAGAACAGCTCTTACAAGTAAAAAATAAATTTAAGGAGAGTGTCCCCAGGTAAGAAGTGTCCCCCTTAAGTATTCCACACACACACAATTAGCTCCAGTTTGGGAAAGGCTGGATCAAACCCCAGTAACTGGCCCACGGGAATTGTTCCCTTCTATCCACTCGGTCATCCACCAGGACTCCCTTTTCCAATCTCCTCAAACACAGCACTGTGGTTCTTTCAAAGACTCTCAGCAGAGATGCAGGCGGAAACCTCTGAGTCCACCACCTCTATGCCAGAAAAGTTTCCGAGTCCACTAAAATGTGACACCCCCACCTCCCTCCTGCCTTCCAGGGAGGCCACTTAACCTGAAAGGGGGCTCACAGGAAGGGAAGCCAGGCCCTCACCCACTCCCCAGTAGAGACTTCAGATGGGCCTAAGGCCCTGGGATGAAAGAAGCAAAAAGTGAACCAGGACGCCCTATCTCCTCCTCCCAGTTGGGGACAAAAAAGATCCGTTTTAGTATCCCCAACCCCAGGGAGGGGGAGAAGTAGCTGGGTGGCCTCCCCGAGTCTCTCCACCACTCAGACTCAGCAAATGCGCTGCGCGCCAGGACTCCCGCCCTCCGCCACCCAACCCCCAGACCCAACAGGACTGACCTGCCCCTCGCTTGGGAGGAAGGGGGGCGCCTGGCGAGTGGCAGCAGGGGCCCGTGGTCTCGGGGGCTGCAGGGTACCGCCTCTTCTCATCACTCCTCCTCAGCAGTCCTCCTCGGCCCCCGGCGTGCCCCTCCTACACCCCCAGCCAAGGCTAGCGTCCAGCCGCGACACCCGGCTCGCTACATTTCGCCTCTGCGTTACAGCGAGGCCGCCGCTCCGCTTCCACGAGGGGGGAGGTGGCCGGGGAGGGCAGGATATACCGCCTCGGGCCGGGCGGGGATGACCCAGCCTGGGGGTACCCTGACGGGGGACTAGGGGGCCGAGCTCGCTCGCCCCCAATCGCTTCTTGCCCGCGGACTTGGGCCCAACTGGTTGGCTGCTGGTGGCAAACGTGATCTGGGGCAGACTGGGTAGCACTCCCCCACCTCCATCAAAAATAGATTCTCGGATGGACAACTGCGGTAGCCAATCAGGACCTGGGGAGAGGGCGGTGTCAGCCCCGGCCCGGCCCCTTTCCTTCGCTCCGTGCCCGGAGGCGGGGCGCCGGGGAAACGCAGTGCGAGGAGTGACGGGAACTGGAGCCGGCTCAGCGCCGCGCGAGCGCGCGGGTCCCAGCGCCCATCCGCCCGCGGCCCGCGGTTCCCGCTGCCGGCGCTCACTGCGCAGGGCCACCGCCCTCGGGCCCGCGCCGCCGCGCCGGCGCTCCTGGATTGAAGGGCGTGTGCGCCTGTGCGCGTCCACTGCGGCCTCTGGAGTGCTGCCTCGGAGCCTCCGGCCTTCGAGGAGACCGGCAAGCGTCCCTGTGTACGTAGACCCAGCCCGCTCTGTCCCGCGGGCTCGAGCAGCCATCCGCGCGCTCCTTCCCCGCGTGCAGTACCCGGACAGAACCGTCCCTACCTTGTTCTTGGATACAGCGGATGTCCCCCTGGCCGGTCACCTCGCGCTTCCACCAGATGCAGCGTTCCTGTCAGCAAATGGCTCAGCCCTGACGGATCCCGCCTTAATAAAGTCCCGGCCTTGAAAGGGGTGGGGATGGCCGGGCGGGAGGGAAAAGAGGTCAGACTCACGGCTCGGGTCTCACATGCATCACCTGAGGTCGGGGCGGAGGGGAGCCTCGCTTCCTTTGACCCACAGAGCCGGGTGGCAGCATGGGGAGAGATGTCTCTATCCCAGCCTAAAGCAAATCCAGCTTTCCCTGACGCACCTCATGGAATCGAAGAGAGGTGTTCCCATGCTAGCCTTTTGCCACTTCCTCCCTGGGGTATCTCCACCTCTCTAACGCAAACTCAGTACCAGGTCTCTTCGGGATGTTTTTGTGCAGGGGGGTGTGACCGTCCCCATAAAGGAACCCCCACCCCCAGGTTTTCCTCTCTTGTCGGTTGAACCTGTGACCAGTTGTTCCTTCCTACCCTTTTCCTCCCGGAAAGTGGCTCAGGGGGCATTCAAGCGTGACTGCAGACCCCTGAAGGGGTTTGGGACAGAGACGTGCCTGGGGAGAGAAGAACACAGTTCCGGGTTTGAAGTTTTTGGCACGTTCACACAAGAGCACACACAGCAACCCGAGTAGATCATTTCTTTGCACAAGGATGACAGATAAACATACACAACCCATCCCCTCGCACCTCCTGTTCCCTAGAATATTCTAGGAATAGTATCTAGTATCCCTAGAATTATTTCAGCTCAGCTGCTGGGGCATTTGCATCAAGGGCCTGCGGACTCACGGGACCTAGTAGAGTAAATGTAAGTGTCTCAGAACCCCAATTTTGACTTTAAATACTGGGTTTCTCTGTTTGGAAACAGAGGTGGCTGCTAGACTGGGAAACACTAGGCCTCATTCAGAAAGATCAGGTTTGTGAATAGGAGGTGGAGGGTTGGGCCGGGAATTAGGGCTTAATGTATCTGGAGATACTTCAGCCAGGGGCTGCAGACAACTTCTGCCCTGCTCCACTCGACAGTTCTTTCCCCCCTCTGACCCCATTTAATCTGGCGGCAGCTCAGCTACCTATGTATAAAATTTCATCCTCTCTCCTATTCATTCGTTCCCACCTTCCATTTTTTTACCCGTCTGAAAACAGTTCCGTTCTCTTGTGGGTATTTTTTTAACTGAAGTATACTACACATTTGGGAAAGTGCACAAAACCTAATTGTATAGGTCAACACATTATGACATAGTGAATATACCTGCATAACCCCTGTCCAGGTAAAGAATGAGATCATTATTGACACCCCAGAAGCCCTCCTTCTATCCCCTTCTAGTCACTACCTCACCTTTCTTCCCCAAGGTAACCCCTATCTAACACTATAGTTTTACCTCCTTTTGAACTTTATATAAAGGGAACCATCCAGTAGGCATTATTTTGTGTCTGTTTGTTTGTGAAACTCACCTATAACATCATGTAGAATTATGGTAGCAGTAGCTCATTCATTTTCATTGTTGTACAGTATGCCATTTAATGATTATACTGCAATTTAATATTCTGCTGATGAAACTTCAGGTTGCTCCCAGTTTGGGGTTATTATGAATAAGGTTGCTGTAACATTTTTGTTCATGTCCTTTGGTACACTTATGTTTATATGTCTATTGGATATATGCCTAAGAACAGAATTACTGGGACATAGGGTAGGCATATATTTAGCTTTTGAAAATGCTACTAAACAATTTTCCAATGTGCTCATGTTAATTTACACTCCTGCCAGCAGTGTCTTAGAATTCCAGTTGCTCTGCATTCTCATCAACAGTTGGTATTGTCAATCTAAAAAGATTAAAAAATTATAGCCCTTCTGGTGGGTATAGTGGTATTGTAGTTTAAATTTGTTTCACCCTGATAACCAGTGAAGTTGATCATCTTTCCATACATTTCTTAGCCATTGGGATATCTGTTCAAGTATTGTGCCCATTTTCTATTAGGCTTTCCATCTCACTGCTTTGTAGTTCTTTATATATTTCAGATATGAGTCCTTTGTTGGTTATAGGGATTGCAAATATTTTTATGAGTATATAAGTACAGAAGACCCTGGTTTTAGGATCTTCTGAAGTGTCAGGACCACTGGGACAAGACTATAATTTCTCTTGTCTCTTTTGAGCAATAGTATATCCCCAGCTCCTAGCACATAGTAGGTACCCAATAAATATGTTGAATGACTGCTGAATGAGATGGAAGAGACTCATCTGGGTAGTTTACCCTATGTTGTACTGATCCCTAGAGTCAAAAACCAAGAGGGCTTGGGGGAAGCAGATTTCCTTCCAGCCCAGCCGCCTGTGACCTTGGGAAGGGGAAGCCATTCCAGCCCTTCTCTACTGAAGGAGCAGAAATAGCTACAGTCTGTGAACTGAGGAACACAGATGTAGGGAGCGGAGGTCACAGATGAAAAGACAGGAACTAGCAGCAGGTAGCAAGCCAGCCAGATACTTCAGAAGGGGAGAATCAGTTGGGGGTGTCAAGAAGAGAGTGAGGGTCTCTGAGCATGATGTGGTCCTTTGTGTGACAAGAACCTCCAAAGGTCATGTGGCCCCTCTTCTTGCCTCAAGACATGCCTACTCTAAAAGCTCGTTAGCTGAAAGAACTTTTCTGTACTTAGAAACATGTTTCTCTCTCCAGAGGAGGTCCCCTGAGTCTTTGATTGCAGGGTCTTGTTCCTATTCCCCACTGGGGAACTCTTTTTCTCAGATCTGGCTTCAACTTCCTCATGGTCTGTAATGTCCATCCCGAATATGGAAGACCAGTAAGTCATTGCCAGCCTCTTCTCCATGAAGTCTTTTTAGAGGCCGTTGCATCCTATAACACCTTTCTCTTGCTGTCTTTCTCACCAGAGTGCTCTCCTTCTCCTCCTTCAGTGGTAGTGGAGACCAGGTTTGGTCAGGGGTCTCAGACTGATTCCCATTACTGTGGGAGAGAGAGATTCCCCCCTTACAACAACACTGTAACAGACTCACAGCATCTCTTCCCCAGGTCCTCCAGAAGGCAACGCGGTAGTAGATCCAAACATTTCTATATGGGATGAGCTTAGGGCATCCGTCTAGTTGGAGAAAGGCTGGATGACTTGCCATGAAATGGCATTTGTAGAGCAAGCACAGTGTTTTCACTTAGAATGAGTTTATAGGGGAGGGGAACAGAGGGTTTCGGGAAAGGAGAGTTGTTAATCACTACCGGGGGCCTTTGGAGGAGCCTGTGAGAGAAGAGCCTCTATGGGGCATGGGCAGCCTTCTTTGGTCTTGCTTGGCACTTGTTGTAATATATGGTTTATATAGCCTCTATCCTGAGGTCCTCTGAGCCCCATGGCCTTCCTTCAGGAACAGCTGCTGTCTACCAATGGCTTCTCCACGGACTACCTGGATACTCATCTTCAAGCGTCATAAAATTCCAGGACCCGCTAATTAGCGTGGCATAGTCACAAGACTAACCTGACATGGCTGGAAACTTTTCTGTCTTTTGTTCTGTTGGGGGAGGGTTCCCCCTCCCATTTTTCCCCTTGCTGTAACCCCTCCCCTGCTATCTCCCTCCCAGAGGTCAACTTCTTTCCTGCTGCCCAAAGCTGAGGTGACATCCCCTTCCGGCTTCATTCAGTTCTAGGAGGATGTAGTGACGGGGGTGGGATAGGGAAGTGTGGCCACCTGTGCTCAGAGCCGTCACCATCCCATTTGCTTCTCTATAACTGAGCCAGCTCCCCTTTCCAAAAGCCCACTGGACACCCACCTTGGGCTTCCTCCAGGCAGGATGATCCCAGGTATTTTGGAGCTGCAGTTCTGAAATTGCTAATAGTTGGGAAGCCTTAATGGCAGGCAAAATAGTCTGGTGACCTATAACTGGTGATAGAGAAGTAATCTTTGAGGGGCAGAGCTGCAGATAGAATGTGCCAAAGCTTTGTGATCGCATGGATTTGAGTCCATGCTCAGCCATACATTAGGTGTGTGACCTTGGACCATTTCTATAAATTGGAGACACAATTCCCTTTCTCAGAGATGATGAGAGAATTTGCAGTAATATAGCATTTGGAACATTCCCTGCACACAGTAGGACTGTTACGATTTCACCAAAGAGGAAGAGCTCTCTCTGGGCCTCACATTGAATTTCAGACTTCACAAAGTGTGAGAGCATGCCTCACTGCGAAGAGTTAAAGATGGTCGGTCTCCCACGTGGAGGCAGGTGGGGAGCTAATCAGGGTAGCATCTCTGCAGTGGGTCACAAGCCAAGCTCTTACCTTGTAAGAGCCACGATGCCAAGAGACTGTATCTTGCAAACCAGATTATCTACTTTCAAACTACTCTCTGTGTTTACTACCCTATGACTATCCTTTAGCCCAGGGTTTCCTAAACTGGCCTGGTCATAGTAATCACCTGTGCACACTTCTTTTAAAATGTAGATTTTCAGGCCTCTCTCCTGGAAGTTCTGTTTCCAAAGGTCTGGTGTTGAGCCAGGAAATCCATCCTTTTAAATAAGTATCCCAGGTGACGCCCATGATCCCACCAGATGGGGGAACATTGCCCCAATCTGGTGATTCTCCATCTTGGCTGCATATTAGAACCTCCTGAGAAGCTTTAATAACAATATACCTTCGTCACAGGAGGAAACACTGCGCTTTGGGAAGGCCGAGGAAGTCTTCAAAGACATGGAGGTGCTTTGATTGACTCTGACTGTGGGTTTGTATGTGACCTCATTGAATCCTAATAATTACTCTATGAGGTAAGTTGTAATATAACAGGTGGAAAATGGGGTCAGTGGATTGGAGAAAGGTAGGTAGATAAAGTTATTTATGTTAGTCAGTAGGGAATTGCAAATCAAAACCACAGTGGGATATCACTTCACATCCACTGGGTTGGCCTTAAAAAAGAAAGCAAAAAATAGAAAATAACAAGTGTTGGTGAGAGTGTGGAGAAATTGCAACCCTTGTATATTTGCTGGCAGGAATGTAAAATGGTGCAGATGCTGTAGGAAACAGTTTGGTTTTCCACAAAAAGTTAAACATAGAATTACCATATCAACGAGCAATTTCACTCCCAAGTATATGCCTAAAAGAATTGAAAATTATTCTACTTAGAGGGAACAGTGAAATGGCAGGCAGGCAAGGGAGAATTTGGCATTTTCAGGGAACAGCAGGTCATTCAACATGTAGTCGAATGCATGTGGAGAAGCGTAAGATGAAAGCCGAAATGGTAAGCTTTCATGATACAGTAAGTTACACAGCTTAAGGCTTCTTTTCATGAGCTAAATATTTTATGTGTGGGTTTTGTTTTTCCAGTTAGATTACAAGGTCGTTGAGCATGGAGACTTTATATTTTAAAATTCGTACCAATTTTTAATGCTTTATATTTTCAAATTTCTGTGATGTTTGCTGACCTAATTTAAATTTACACATTTGGGTCTTCTTTCTCTGTCAGCCCCTTAGATATTCAGTCTCATTCACTGTCATAGTGGCAACTTATCATGCTATGTTGATGACTCCCAGATATATTTGTCTTAAGCTTCTCTTCTGAGCTCCAGACTCGTATGTCTCAGCACTTGAACTTGTCATATCTGAAATGGAGCTGGTTATCTCCTAGATATCTGCTCCTTCGGCAGTCTTCTCCATCCAGAAAGGGAGTCCCCCTCCCATTGGCCCGAGTCAGCCACCTGGGAGTCATTCCACTTCCCCATCTCCCCACCATCCATCAGCCACCACGTGCCATCCATCAGCTTCATCTCCTAAATAACTTCTTTCTTTGGATTTATTTTTTCTTATTGAGGTAAAATTCACGTAACATAAAACTAACCATTTAAAGTGTACCATTCATTGGCATTTATTATATTCATAATGTTGTACCACTATCACCTCTACCTAGTTCCAGGACATTTTCATCACCATGAAAGAAAATTCTGTATGCATTAATCAGTTTCTCCCCACTCTCCCCTTCCCCCAGCCCCTGGCAGCCACTAGTCAGCTTTCTGTCTCTACGGATTTCACTATTCTGGGTATTTCATATAAATGGAACCATGCAATATGTGATCTTTTGTGAAGGGGTTCTTTCCCATAATGTTTTCAAGGTTCATGTACATCGTAGCATGTATCAGTACTTCATTCCTTTGGATGGCTGACCTAATATTCCGTTGTGTGGGTACAAGACATTTTGTTCATCCATTCATTCACTGATGGACATCTGGGTTGTTTTCACCTTTTGGTCATTGTGAATAGTGCTGCTGTGAACATTCATGTACAAGCTTGTGTTTGAATTTTTTTTGGAGTGGAATTGCTGAATGATATGGCAATTTTATGTGTAACTTTTTGAGGAAACATCAAACTGCTTTCCACAGCTGCTATACCATTTTACATCCCACCAGCAATGCACAAGTGTTCCTGTTTCTCCACATCTTTGCCAACATTTGTTATTTTCCATTTTTTTTTTTAAATTATGGCCAACTGAGTGGATGTGAGGTGGTATTCCATTGTGGTTTTGATTTGCGTTTCCCAAATGACTAACCTAAGTAACTTTTTAATCTTCCCATCTTTCTCCAACCTGCTGACTCCATTCTCTACCTGCTATGTTGCAACAGCATACTCCACAGGGTGAAAATTAGGATTAAATGAGTTTATGTGTATGTCACTTAGCACAGTACCTGGCATGTAGTAAATCCTATGTAAGTGTTAGAAAGAAGGATGATAAGGAAGGACAGAAGGGTGGAAGGAAAGACCTCTCAACTAGATTTCCATTTCCTGTTGTCCTTCATCGAAGTCCAAAATCCCTCTCCTGACTTGCAAAGCCCAAACTGGACTCCTTTCAGTTTCTTGAAGTATCATGTTCTCATGAGCCTCATAATCTTTGCCTGCTCTATTCCCTCTGTCTGCCACAATTCCTGATCCCCTCACCCCAACTCTTTGCCTAGTTAACTCAATCTGAAAGTCTTATCTTAAATCATGACTTCCTCACCGCAGAGGCCTTCCTGATTTCCCGGACCTTATCTCTTAGACCTGGGCAAGAGAGCCCCCTGCCCTGAGCTTCATGCTTTAGAAGGCATCATATAGTATAACCACAGGAACTATTAATAAATCTATTAAAAACCCAAGGATGTCTCTGACACTTGGCATTCATCACTCAGGGCTGGCACAGAGCAACCAGTAACCCTGAACACACATTCCTGAGACGAATACAGTTCAGGCCCCGGAGAAACACTTCTCTATATCTTGCCCTATGTCTTACTTGTTTATTTAAATTGGTAAATAAAAATTATATATATTTATTGCATACTCACTGCTATGTTGAAATACATATACATTAACAATATGGAGTTCTGTGCAAATTTTTGTTTCATCTTTGTGCAGGGGCCGTGCTAATTTTCTCTGTAACGTTCCACTTTTAGTATATGTGCTACCGAAGCAAGCACATCCTGTTTTCAGAAACAAAGGTAACTGTATCTGGATGCCCTGCAGGTTTGTGGGTTGTGTCACTGTGAACTTTGGAGACAGCCATGGCTTTAGAGAGCAGGGAGGAACTGAGCTGTTAAAGTGCTTAGCTAAGAGAAAAGAAAATTAACTTGTCAAGTCCTTCCTCTCAGATAGTGTGACTGCGGTAGATTCTTTTATGACATGTTATTTACCAGTACTGCTGAGCATTCATTTTCTTGCTTCTCTTTGAGTTCCAATTTTGGGTTCTGGAGGTATCCATGAATCAGTGTAGTGTTTGCCACTTTGCATGTGGTGGCCAAGGAACATTTTGTAGTATTAAACAATTTACATTAATCTTAAATTTTCATATTTGGAGGGCTAAATATAACATGTGAAACATGATACTGATTCTTTCTGTTGACAGCTAGGGGGATACTGAACACCAGACTTGCGAACAGTTTCATTTTTATAAAAATATTTAATTAGATTTAAATTTTCAAAAACGTTTAATGAAATATTCAGCTCTTGAGGAGGAACTTTGTCTCCTATTTACTCCTTTCCTTTCCCATTCTCTTTGCTTATGAATATTTTGTCTTTCTTCCCACTTTAGGTAGTAAGGTGTGAGCAAGAAGCTTGAACTAAGTCCTCGATGGGGGGTATAGAGTGTACCTGGGACTATCTGCTGGAGCCCTTCCAAGGTGGATTTGGGGAGTGGTAGATGACGGGGACAGAAGGGGAGGAAAGCCCAGGTTCCTTGTCCCATCCCGCCCAGAGTCTTGGGGCTTGTGTTGTACTGGCCAGGCACTTTGAGCTGTTCTCTTTAGAAGTGCTCAGGGGCCGCTAGGTTAGAATGTCTGTCTTCTCAGAGCCAAGATTTGTAGCAGTTCCCTCTCCAGGGCCTTTCTTCCTCCTCTGGGGGTTCAGAAACTATCCTTTCTAAAGCTGGAAGAGGGTGGTGAGACTGGATGGGGACAGGGTCTGCTGCTCACTTTTCTCCCAGTTACTCCATGGATCATTAGAGACCTGGTTGTCCGCAAACTCAGAGAAGGGAAAAGAGCTGAATCCAGAAGCTGGGGGTACGGGCGGTAAGAAGTGCTGGCAGGGGCCGGGCACGGTGGCTCACGCCTGTAATCCTAGCTCTCTGGGAGGCCGAGGCGGGCGGATTGTTTGAGCTCAGGAGTTCGAGACCAGCCTGAGCAAGAGTGAGACTCTGTCTCTACTAAAAATAGAAAGAAATTAATTGGACAACTAAAAATATATAGAAAAAATTAGCCGGGCATGGTGGCACATGTCTGTAGTCCCAGCTATTTGGGAGGCTGAGGCAGATGGATCCCTTGAGCCCAGGTGTTTGAGGTTGCTGAGCTAGGCTGACGCCACAGCACTTACTCTAGCTTGGGCAATAAAAGCGAGACTGTCTCAAAAAAAAAAAAAAAGTGCTGGCAGACAGAGGGAGAGGTGTGAATAGGGAGAGGTCAGCCAGGGGAACAGAGAGCTAGAGAGAAGACCTAAATCCAAAAGTAGAATAGCCTTTGTCCTTGACATTTCCCTGGACCAGAGTGAATGAGCCACACACCACAGGTTCTTGGGGCAGGCAGCATGGTGCAACTGAACCCTGGACTTGGGGATTTTTGACCTGCATTTTAATTCTGGGGCTGCCTCTTAAGAACTCTGTCATCTTGGGCAAATCTCAGTTCAAGATTTGAGTCTCAGTTTCCTCTTAAGTACTTTTAGCACAGCCTTTGGAATCAGAGACTCTGCCCCTAACACCTGCATGACTTCGGACAAGTTACTTAACCTCAGAGCCTCAGTTGCCTTATCTGTAAAATGGGCAATAACATCTTAGAGTTGTTGTGAGGATTAAATAAGACAATTGATGGGAAGTAGATTCCATTGGTAATTTAGGGTCGCAGAATAACAGTGAATTTGGGGCCAGGTGACATGGATTTGAGCCGACTGTCCCTAGCTAGATGTGTAACCTCTCTGAGAACCAATCCCTCCCCTGTAAGAAAGGGTAACAATACCTTCTTCACAGGGTTCTCGTGGGGCTCTGCTGAGATAAGGTGGATGAAAGCACTTTGCACAGCTCTATACAAACGTGAAGGAATATTTTTGTTCTTCAGCTCGCCCTTGAACAAAGGCTGAATAAGTACTGAATTGGCCAAAAAAGGGAGGGCGAGGGAAGGAATGTGAACCTCAGGGGGAGTAGAAAAAAGCTTGAATAATCTCCACACTGTGTTTCTAACACTTTCCATTAAGCCCGAGCTCCAAGGAACAGCTCATGTCCATGGGAGGGAGGTGAGAAATTGGGGGTGTGAGGGGCAGGGGGGTTGTGAGGAGAGGGAAAAAGAGCCCACTGCTGTCAAACCCCAGCAAGACACGGAAGGTCCTTGCCTGGTGAGGAAAAAGAGGGGGGTCTCAAGTCCCAGCTCCCTCTGTGACCCAGACTCCCTTGTGATCCACAAAGCACAGCTGCTAGCTTTGAGCCAAGAAATGCTGCCTTCCAATGCCCCCCACCTGGCAGCTACTGAGCAGATTCAAATATGCTCAGGGTTGGCCAGAGAAAAAAGTCAGGAGCTCTGCTGTCCCCTAATGGAGGACAGCTTTTGTGCCCCCTCCCCCACCATGCCCTCCACTTCCCCTTGATCAGTCTGAACCAAGACACGATGCCAGGGCCAACCAGGGCCCTGCTGGTCCTGGGCTCCACCAGGAGGCCAGGTCATGAATGCCCTTCCCCTGTGAGCTCAGTCCATAGGATGTGCCAAGGAAATGTTTCCACAGATTAGTGCCTCCTGGAGTGAGGCAGCAGCAGCAGGTGGCAGGAACAGGGCAGGGGAGGGAACAAGGCCCAGGGAGTCCTTGAGAAGAAGCCCAAGGACAGAGGCTCTCTTTTCCAGTCTTCGGAACCAGGGGGTCTGGGGTTCCTCCAAAGCCCCTGACTCAGTTTCACCCTCAGTGACTGTTGGTGATGGCAACTTTATTTGACCAATTGCGGTGGCAATCATGTATTATCACGGTTTGAGTAACTCCGGCTCCAGATGTCGAGGAAATTGGAGAGCAGGGAGAGAGATGTGGGGCAGGAGAGAAGAGATAGAGGCAGCTCACAAGTCCAAGAAGAGAAGGAAGAAAAGGGGAAAGGAAGTTCTAGCCAGAAGAAATACGTAAGCCCTGAGGAAGGCATCCCAGCAAGGGTGCCCTAAATTAAACACTCCTAGCAGGCAAAGCCTGGTTGAGATTTTTCAAATCTGCATTTAAGTCAGGCCTGGAGGGTGGAGCAGTGAAATAACCAGCATAAGACAGACAGGGGACAAGAAGGCAGCAAATGCCCGATGGCCAAGGGGTGCACTGTTGGGAGGAAGGGAGAAGGCAGATTTCTGCTGACCTCCCTTTACCCCCAGCATTGCTGGTGGGTGAGTTTAGGAGTGGGCAAGGCAGGAGGGAGATGTATTACGATGTGGCTTCCCCCTTGAGTTATTCCTGGCCCAGGGTCGCACACCCCTAACCCAGCTGCTCCTTCACCTCACAGTTCATGCAGGTGAGGAACGGGCTGCGCCTCGGAGTCAGCGTTCTGGATGAACTCAAAGATGAATTTCACCTGGGTCTCGTAGCCTCGGACTGAGATTTTCTCATTGATTCCGTGGACGCTGAGGGAAAGACAGAGGCATTTTGCGGAGGAGGGGAGAGCTAAGTGCTACAGTGCAAGTGTTATAACAGAACACACTCCCTGTCCCCTCCCCAAGCCTGAAACCACTGGCCTTTGACCCTCCAGGGCTAGGAAGTGGGCAAGGTGGGAGAGGCCATTTGTAAGGTTTCATATGACATGTTGGTCACCTCAAGGACACATGCTCATGACAAAGAACAGTGGTGTACATAATGAATAAACTCCCAGAGAGTTCAAAATCACTTCTTGCTCTGATATCCATACAATAATATGTCTTCTGAGAGAACTATCTTTCTCTTAGGACAGAGTACCTAGCCAGACTTACCTCTAAACCAGACCCTTACCCCCTCAACTTACTAGGGGTAAGTGAGGGTAAGGAGGGCAACTGCCCAGGGTACCTATCCAGTTTTCTGCTTCACCTAGGAACTTTACTCTCAGATCTCATGCCCACCAACCTGCCTCCCCACAATAAAAAAGAAAAACAAAGCAAAACAAAATGAAACAACTGAACTACACATGTAACCTCAAAGATGAAAGGAAAATAAAGAGTAACTACCTGTCCCCTATTTAGAAAAGAAAAACATGAAAGCTGTTCTTAAGCTCATATTCAAGTATTTGCATTCTGTTTATAACTGACTTATGGTAGGGAAATCAGGTCTGGATGTGATAAGCAGCAGAGAAGTAAATGGAAATCATCCTCCCATGCCCCAGGATTACAAGTTTGCTGAGGAACCCACCAGATAGTAATTCACACATAGCAGTTAAAATTGGTGATCACGTCTTGGATTTCCATGGTGTTTTCTTATGAGAAGTCAAAGCATGTGCCCACCTTTGACCTCATGTGTGTTTGCAATTCAGAGAATGCTGAGGAGTCTCCCCATTTTGTAGGTAGAGAAAATGAGGTCCAGAGGGTAAGCACTCTCCCAAAGAGAGGAGAGCTGGGATTAGCACCCAAGGTTCTCACCAATCACCTGATTATCTCCATCCTTGTAAAAGAGGGGCCAGTTCCCACAAATTCTGGGATGGCAGGGGCAAGTTAGGTTCTACGATGTCTCCCTTTTAGTTTGCCAAACCCCAGCTTTTCCCCATTCGGCGGACTGTCAGGAGCATGGGGTGAAAAAAGAGGCCAGACATTATCTCTTCTCTACCACCTGCTGCTCCAACCTGTTCCACTCACCTTCTGAAGCCCCCAGGCTGCAAGTAGATGGGGTTGAACCGGTAGATGCCAGTGGTGAGGCTGGTAAAGTGTCGGCTGTCTGTGTTGCCAATACAAATACCTAGAAAGGACAGATGAAGAGGAAAGGGGCTTTACATGAGCAACCGAGCCAAGGAAGTGGTCGGAGGTGGGCTGGCTGGAAAATTAGGATGACTGGTCACTATCGAGCAATGCCTGGGCTCTCTTGGGAGCCTGTGGCTATAATTTTTTGTCCTCCAGAAAACCTTACAAAAAATACCGTTTCAGCCAGGGACATGGAATTTCCTCCCGAGGGCATTGCTGAGATAACCCCTGAATGGTCCAAAGCTAAGTGTTTTCTCTCCAAGATGACTAGGGAGGCCAATATCTTCATTTCATACCCATATCCATTTGCTATTTAAAAAACCAGAGTCTAGATATCACTCCTTTATCAAACCTGACCTTTATTCTGTATCATCCTGGGTCAGAAATACTCTCTGGGGAACTTTACTACCATAATATGGAACATAATTTCCTGTTATTCTCATCGTTTGAAGGATGATTCTGTCTTCCCAGAGTCAAACCCCAGGTCTGGAGAGTCCCAGGATATTGTCTATCCAGTCTCCCACTCTCCTGAAGGTGGTAGCAAATGACCTATCTGGGGCTGGGACTTGTCCCCACAGGTGTGTTCTTTGGGAAAAGATAGCCTGGAGCATCAATTCACATACGTGGGATGATTTGAGATGATAATTTGTGTTTTGTTCTGTTTTCCTCTCCTGGTTTCAAATGGGTAGCCAGACCCTTCACAATGTCTTGTTTTATGGATTTCTGCCTGTCTTTTTTCTGTAAAAGCCTAACTCCATTGACGGGATTATGGAAGGTGCCCCAGAAGAGAGAGAGTAGACTAGGGAGCTTTTGAGGACCAAGAGAGGAGAATCTGGAACTATGAGGGCCAAGGTTCCTGGATATTTGGAGGAACTCTTGATTAAACCTGGATAAAAGGAAACTTGGGCACAGGCCTTAACATTTGAGCATCTCCTTCTCATATCATAGATCAGAGAGTCTCACAGAGTGGTCAACTGGCATCTTTCATCAGAATCCCCTGGGTGTATCTGTTTAAAAGGTAGACTCTAGGGTCCCATCCAGATTTGGTTAACATAAATCTTTGGGAGTTGGTCCAGGTAATCTGCATTTTCATAAGTTTCCTTGGTGATCCTCTTCCACTCTTAAGTCTACACAGCATAGATTTGGATGGAGACTGGGAAGGGGTGCAGAGGGGTGCTGCTGAAATAGGTCTGGGCCGGGAGAGGTGAATGAGGTTAATGCAAATGGTATGGGCTGGGAGAGTTTTCTGGGCTGAGGATTCTGAGCCTTGCTGCTGAGCTGTTATGTTAGAATGGACTAGAATCAGAATCTGGGAAGATCTTGGCCCCTCTGTGGCTCCTCCAGGGAAGAGGGAGTCTAAGGCAATCCCCTCCTCTATGCCAGAGTGGCTGGCCTAGGTTAAGCAATGATCCAGGCTTAACTGACCTAATTTATTGTTTCTGCTCCTTTCCTGTTTATTTTCTCACTTCCACCGTGAAGGGAAAATATAGTTCCAATCCCATCAGGAGGGGAAGCAGCCAGCTGTTTCCAAGCTGAACAGCTGGGGTGGGGGTGGAGCAGTGGACATTGGAGAGGAAACATTTCCAGCCCCCACCTCCCTCTAGCCATAGCTGATGAAGTCATTACCTGGGGTGACAATATCGATTTCCGGGAAGACGGACTGTATGGTCTGGCGGAGCAGCTGGTAACCCAGGGCCTGGTCGTCAAAGGGGCTGATGGGCAGGGGGTCAAAGGCATTTAACACGTGGAACTGGACTCGGTCATCAGCCACAATATCCTTGACAAATTCTAGGATCTCCAGGGTAGAGACAAAGGGGATTAGATTTCTTATTGATCTACTATCCAAGTACCATAAGAATTTAAATATCCTGATTTCTCTCCAGCAAGGCAGAGCCCTGGGGTTTACAGGGAGGATTCATCTTTTAGTGCTGAGACCTCAATTTCAGCTGACTAGCTATGGGGGATGTAACAGCTGTGTCTTCCTGGAAAGCAATCTACAGCATGGTGGATTTAAGTTAAATGTTTCGAGAGACTTGTCTTATAGCCATGAATCAGGTGGGTAATTGGAAAATCAGGAAATTACGTGTCTTCCCCTTTGGGTTGTGAGCCACGGGCTGGGTGAAAGTGTCAAGGAGACAGCAGAATGGGACTCTTAACCATCTGGAGGCAGGGGGATAGCTGTGATGACTTGGCTTCAACCTGGGAGTCTCAGACTGGTGATGAAAGGGCCACACAACTTTCTTTCCCCTCTCTGGGCATCCCTGCTTCCTGTTTGTAACCAGTTACACTGGAGTCAGGAAGATGAGCTCAGCACAGATGAAAAGCCAGGAGTTGGGGTACTGGTATTCAAGTTTTCTCTCTTTGCCTCCTTTCCTCAGGAAGGAACTTGAGGAAACTCCTAGAAAATTCAGTCTGAAATGACTAGAGTGAATCCAGCAAAATTCCGGGCCTCAATCAGGATGTAGACCAGACCCTGAGGATTACGTTCCATGGGGCCATGTGGGAATGCATCAAGAGGCTGGTTTCAGGTGGTCCCCCACAAAACCCACCCAGCCACCCCAGGAAAGCCCCAGCACTAGTCCCAACCCATGTGATGAGTAGTTGCTTTAAAACCGCCTCGGCCCTAGGAAGGGAGGTCATCCCATAGGTGGGGATCACTTGAATGGGGGGCATTATCTCAAGAGTACCCCTTTTAGGCCAGTGTGCCCTAGAAGAATGCTAGGATCTGAGTCTAGAAGAAAGAGAGGGGTCCTATCTCTGGCTTAGAAACCATCATTTGAGTCTAACCGAATTCTCTGCCGTTGGATGAGTGAGGGGCTCATCAGAGCTTATTTTCACTCTAGCACTTAATGCCTGAATATTCTAATGCAAGAATTAATGTATGGTCTTGATGTATTCTCAACCCATTGGGGGGGGTTCCTGAAGTTAGTCCCTATGAGGTAGGCTGGGACTGTGTGTTCCACCCCCCCACCCACCCTCACTTACTTAGAGGTTCCTGTCCCCAGAAATTAAAGGTGGCACACAGATTGCATCCCATCAGTAAGAGGCTACAAGAGGCCACATTTCCCACTAGCTGCTAGGCCAGGCAAGGGTAGACACTGTGACTATCTCATTTCTGTATTTCCAGTACGAAGCATATGAAAGGCATGCAATAAATGTTAGCTATATAAGATTTTTAAAAGATTTGAACCAATAAAAATAATAATAGGAGTTATCTCATTAAATAACTCGTGGATGGTTATATAGTTAGTATCACCAGGCTGGGCAACTGTCTGACTTCACAAGAACAATGCTTTACTGCTTCCTAAGTACACACAGGTGGAGGTGGTGTGGAGCAGACCAGAAATAAGGTGTTCATCGGAGATGGATTCCTTAGTGGTATGAATTTTGAGCCCAAGTTTGAAGGAAGCATATGAAGCTTATGGAAAAGAAGCAAGAGATAGTCTCAGCAGAGAGAAAGGCATGCACAAAAATTGAGGACTGACAACAAACCCTGTGCCTTGGACAGGACAGTCACTTATAGTTGTGTGACCTTGGGTAAGCTCCTTAACCTCTCTGTGCTTCAGCTTGCTCATCTGATGATGGGAGCACCTGCCCCATTAGGTGGCGGTGACCATCACTGGAGCTAACATACGTAACATGCTGAGGCAGGGCCTAATGTTAGCTGGTGCTTGCCTGGGCAGTAATCAGAGCTACAAGGATGGGACTGGGAGGGGGACTCATCAATGGTGAGAGAGACCTCAAAGGTTACTTTTAGAGCACGTTGACCTCTTGTTTTTTTGATCTCCTACAGTGTTTACAGCACGTTCCCACAGCGTTATGTTATTTTTTTGTTTTACATGTAGCGATATTTTCTTCCTAAGTGAATGGTATAGTTGTTGAAGGCAAGGACAATGAATACTTAAAAACTGTTAAAGTCTTCAGAGTTATCAAGTCCAGCTTCTGTCCTGCTGTAAGGCTGCTTGCTAGAAAACTCATGACAGGCTATCATCCAATCTGTTTGAATACTTCCAGTGGCAGAAAGATCACCATCATCGCACGCTATATATCAATGATCCCCAACCTTTTTGGCACCAGGGACCGGTTTCATGGAAGATAATTTTTCCATGGCCTGGAACTAGGAGTGTGGGGTGTCACGGGTGGAGGCGTGGTGGTGTGGAACTCAGGCAGTGATGCGTGACCCATTTCCTAACAGGCTACAGACTGGTACCGGTGGTTAGGGACTGCAGCTATGTATCATTCCATTTTTAAGCAATTTGTTTATGGGTTATGAATATCTTTCTTATGAACTGAGACATGGTGTCCTGTAACATCTAGCCCCTCTCTTTTTTTAAATGATATTGTATATACACCATAGGAGACAATATGGTACTAGACGCATCATAAACACTTTGCAGAATCTCAGCTCTGTCAAAATTAGAGGGCATCTGTACTGTCCGCCCTTTGTGCTCTTGCTGCCCGGATGCCGCTGCCAGGTCTTTACTCTTTCTCAGAGGGCTTCACTGACTGCTGCATTTAAAGGAGCTCAACTGCCCCGCACCCACCCCCCACTCTGTGACACAGCATCCTATTACTTTCTTTGTGGTACTTCCCACTTACAAAATCACCTTGTTCATTTACTGATTTAGTTGCTTATTGCTGTCTCTTCCCAGTAGAACGTAACACCATCAGGATGAGAATCTTGTCTGTCTTGTCACTGCTATCTCAAGTGCTTAGAAGGATGTCTGGTCACAGTAGCCATTCAATGGACACTTGGTGAATGAATAAAAGAAGGAATGAGTCTTCTCTATCACACTGTGATTGAGCCCTTTAGGGATGAGGAGCTTGTCGCCGTCCTAGATGGCATATTCCCAACTCTTCTTTAATTAGAGGCTCCCAGAAACATCTCTCATTGGCCTCATTTCTTTCTACTCATTGAGGCCCACTCAGGGCAAACCTTCCTTTCCACATGGTAGCCTATGAAATTTCTAAAGACTTGTTCCTCACAGCTGCTGGAGACCTATTTACATTTGGAACACTGGGGAGACCTGTTGAAGATAGAGGTAGAGAACTCTGGAGGCTGCCTGTGTTCCACTGGATCCAGCCTGAGGCTCTGTGTGCACAGCCCTCAGGCTGGCAGGGAGTGTCCCTGAACGGGGAACTAGGGCCTGAGGGAGCAGAGGACACATGGGCCCTGTGGGGTTTCTGCATGACGGAAGCTTTCCATTCCTCACTGGGGCAGGTGGGCAGGATGGGCCTATGGATTCTAGGGGTTTCATCAGATAGGCTGGGAAGGAAGGCCACTGTGGCAGGGGAATAGAGAGGAGGGAAGAATGCCAGGACCTGGGGAGATGAAAGCCCCAGCTGGGTGGAAAACAGCCCTTGGAAAGGGCATGGGATTGGAACGAGGCTGGGAAAAAACTGGTGGAAAGAAGCTCAATGAGGGGAATTCAGTGATTTCCTGGCCCCAGGGAGAGGACAAAGGTTGGCACCTGATGAAAAGCAGCAGAGCCCAGGGCCCACATTGGTCCCCCTGACCGATGCTGGATGGCTTTGGGCAGGATGTCAACTTCTCCCCCCTCTGCGATGAGGAGTGTGCCTCCCTGCACGAGGACAAATGGAATCCTCCATGGGGAAGATTTAGGAGAAAGGACCACAGATGTCTAGGTGTGGCTGCCTTGATGATCTATGCCAGAAAACTGCTCTTAACCCTATCACATTCTAGAATGTATTATTTATCTGAGAGTTGTTGGGTTGCCTTTTTGGATCATTTTTTTGAAGGATCGGGTTTACCTTTTGAATTCTTGTTAGCTCAACTTGATATTTAAAAAGCTGGCATTTCCTATAGATGTCGAACATTCTGTGTAAAGTCTACTCACCCCTTGGCTTTCAGCTCAGATTTCACTGCTTCAGGGAAGCCTCCCTGACCCCCAGACAATGCCTTGTTCCTTGTTATATTCTTTTTATTGTTATTTTTTTAAATTTGTTTTTCATTTTTCTTTTTATTTTTTAAAAAATGTCAGATTTTTTTTTTTTTTGAGACAAAGTCTTGCTTTGTCACCCCAGGTAGAGTGCAGTGGCACCATTACAGCTCAGTGCAACCTCAAACTCCTGGACTCAAGTGATCCTCCTGCCTCAGCCTCCCAAGTAGCTGAGACTACAGGCAAACGCTACCTCGCCCGGCTAATTTTTCTATTTTTAGTAGAGATGGGATCTCTTGCTCAGGTTGTTCTCAAACTCTTGAGTTCGCATGATCCTCCTGCTTTGGCCTCCCAGAGTGGTAGGATTACAGGTGTGAGCCACCGTGCCCGGCCTATTACATTCTCTAATAGCACCAGGTTCCTTTTCATCGAAGCACTCATCGTGGTTTGCAATTGTACATTCATTTTTATAATTTTTAAATTCATGTTTATCGCAGATCATTGCAGCACACTGATTTGAGGCTCTGGCTTCAACTTTTTCCCTCTCTCCTAACTTTACACATTCTTGCCAGGGGCTTTTTATTAACTCTAGAGTTTCCAATATTGTTAATAACACTCCAGCCTGCATCTATAGTTCATGTCTCCCTCCAGACTTGAGGTATTCATAATTAACTATTAATATATTATAAGCTTCTCAAACTTCTAAACTATTACATTTCTCCTTGAACTCGTTTTTCTTCCTGAATTCCCAATCTTGGTCAAAGGCATTAGCACGTGGCCGAGTACCCAGGTTAAAAACCTTGGAGCCGTCCTGCCTTTCTCTCACCCCACATTCGTGTATGATACACACCACGTCCTGTTGAACCTCTCTCTCTCATCTCTCCGGTGGGTACCCTCTTCTCCACCCATGGCCAGGCTTCACTGCAGACCTCCATCTGCACTGCCTGAGATGCTGCAATAGCTTCCTAATCGTCTCTTTCTACTCCAGCACTTCCTTGGCGTTGCCACCAGCATTATCTCTCTAAAACAAATCTGAGTATATCACAGCCCTGTCTGAAGACCTCTGAAAGTTCTCTCTTGTCACAGCGTAGGGCTCAAACTCCTTAGCATGGCATACAAGGCCTTGATCCCCAAATGGCAACTCCCTCTCCCATCATTTTCTTCTCCCATTACTTCTCGCCAACTTATCCTACTCTTCAGCCACAGTGAGTGTTTTCTAGCAAAGTCCTATATGTTCTCTAAGGCCCAGCTCACATTTTTAGTTGTCATAAAAGACTTTTGACCCTCAGAGGTACCATCAGTTTTCTTATTTGCATTGGTCCTATAGTAATTCGTTCATCCCTAATTGTTATAATCGCAGTCTCGTGTTATGACTAGAAGCACAGTCTCTGGAACTAGATTACTAGACATTTGATCTTGGGTATGCTACTTAATCGCTGTTATTCTGTGCCTGTTTTCACCAGTTTAATGTGGATAACTCAGCTTCCACCTCCTGGAGTGGTTGTGAGGACTAAATGTGTGTGTATACCTTAGAATGGTGCCAAACACATAGCAAGCCCACTGTATATACGTTTACTACTACAGGTATTGCTATCATTTATTCATATTTGTCTCCCACACCCAGACTCCAGGTTCCCCCAAACCAGAGATCACCTATCCTAGCCAAGTACCTGGTACATAGGATGCCTTTGAAAAATGTTGGTTGAGCAAATGAGAGACTGGACCAGCCCTAGGATTGGAGCTAAACCCGGGTCCCGAGGGCCACACCTCCCTGATGCTGAACCAGTTGTCCGAAACATATAGTACATACC
Source organism: Avahi laniger (assembly GCA_963575035.1). Lineage (NCBI taxonomy): Eukaryota > Metazoa > Chordata > Mammalia > Primates > Indriidae > Avahi > Avahi laniger. Next base: position 38,722 of record CAUYSK010119803.1, read on the forward strand.
TCTCGGACTTTCTGTGCGGGGTGAATCCGGAAGTTGATTGTGGCCTGGGCCGTTGGGGGGATGACATTCACCTAGAGAGAGAACCACAAACCCTGGCCTGAGCCAACCTCAAGTTTTCCACACCTGATCCCTGCCCAGAAAAATGCCAGTTACCACCAGTAGGGGCAGAGAAAGCTGATTTAAGCACCTAGGGCTTAATTTTTTTAGTCTGTCCCTTGTCGTCTCTGAGCCAAGTGATTGGTATGTGGTTATATACAGAGCTACAGGAGTGGTTAGGCCAGACCTTCGTGCTTCTTGGTCCTGGAGGGGCCACAGAGCTGCTCAGAGCAAGACTGCTTCCTCTGTGACTGCTCAGACATCTGCTTTGGCCCATGCTGTGCCCTTAGAATCCTTCTGTGTGCAGTTTCTTTCCCAGGGCACCCTGTCGACTCAGGACAGGGCACCCAGAGCCTCTGTAGGGCCCCATCACGGCATGTTTGATACCTGAGGGGGATGATGGTTTCCCACATCTACTTGCAAAATCTGACCCTGTTCTTTGCCTGGCCAGGAAGAACGCAGGACTAATTAAAGACAGGCTACAGAGGGATTGTTCCGTGGAGGGTGGAGAGAACAGACTACTCAAGTGCAAACTTTTCTTTGAACTGGTATGGTGCAAAAAAGCACTAGGTCAGGGACAGGAGAACTGGACTATTGCAAATTAGCCACATGATTTTGAATAATTGCAACCTCTTTGTGCCTCTGTTTTCTCAACTGGCAATTGGGGCAGTAATGCCCATAGGGCTCTGAGAAGGATCTAATGGAGTAACATGTGAAAGTATTCTCGGGCGATAAAAACACCATTGAAATGTAAGGACACAGTACTACTATTTCGGTGAATACTACAGGCAGCTGGTGAAGATAGCTTGGTTCCAGCTGGCACACTGGACACTCCAGTCAGTTACGGCAGAAATGAATTCTGAGGCACCATTCACTTACAGCCAACCTGGGCTCCACATGGCCAGAGCACCTCAAGGTCACACTGCACTCTAGGTGAATGGTGCCCCCTGAAGCTGTGCTGGTGGTATTGGCAGTTACAGGAACAGTCTAACTCCCTTCAAGATTTCAGAAAGGCCTGTGCCTTTGTATGGCTAAGCTTGGTCCTTTAAAGAGAGACTCTCTCTTAGTGGCTAATGCAACTGGCAGTGGACCAATTTGCTGAAAAGTAATTCTTGGAATAAAAATTTATCAAAGCATTGAATTCACCTGAAACTTATTTCTATAAAAGTAAACCTAATACAGAATTTATGTTTGCTAAGGCCATCCAATATCTACTTTTTGGGAAGTGACAATGTGTTTAAATGTTGTATATATCACACATGTTATAGATTTTTTAAAAGGCAGGTGAGTTTCTCTCTTTCAATTTAGGGTAACACCAGGGGAAAATGCATTAATCATTAAATTTGTTAGGTGGATAAATCTTTTAAAACATGAGGAATAATAAAAAAAGATCCTTGGTGGTAGAAAGGTTAGAAAACTTTAGTCTACGTGACCACAGTGCGAGGTAATATAAAACATGTTGAATGACAGTCTGAGCATACGCAGATCACAAAACTGAGCTCCCCAAATACCCCTCTTCACACTAGTGTAGTTGTTGTTTTTTTGCAAGTATAGACCCAAAGAACCTGAAAGGGCCATGGACACCCTCCACTAAAATACACACATATAAAATCTGGCCAGCAATTTCAGAGGGTATGTAGACCTCAACTAGACCCTAGGCTCATGATGTTTACCCAGCTCATGACACAGGACAGTTCACCATTGGTTCTTCCTGTTGTTCAAATTGTAACCAGACAAGGAAGAAGGAGCCAGTAGCTAAAGCAAAGGGAGGGAGGAGTGGAGGGCAGTGAGAAAAAGGTGTATGGAAAGGAACCAGGTGACGTTACCTTGACCCCTGCATTGAACATGGTGAGTGCCATGGTGGTCCTGACCAGTGCATTGGTTAAGTAATTTCTCTCCATTAACCTAAAGCAAAAGGACTAAGGTCAGACATTAGGAAGAACTGTCCAATGGGGTGAAAGAAAGAGGAGAAAGATCACCTACTTTCCTGAACCTTGGGCATCTTTAAGACTGAGAGAGACATCTTCAAGATGTCTTAAATATACAAATTTAGATGTAGTGTCTGGTGGGTGAGGGATGATTAGGCAGGCTCAGTTAAGCCAAGGAGAGAGGACTTCCCGGGGTGGGTAGGTTTGGGGTAGGGGATGTGAAAGGAGGAAAGAGAATACTTTACCTGTTTACCAGGGGTCGAAATAGCCACAGGTTGCTCAGGAGTATATTGATAGGGAAGGGAAACTGAAAGGGAAAGAACAGGTCAGCAGGATTTCAGAGGGGTCAGCCCAACAGGGTCAGTGTTCCTGAGGCCTGAGTCTCTTTCTACTTTAGACCTGCCTCGGGGACCCTTAGAGGTCAGGAGTGCTGCTGAGTTCAGTTAGCTCTAGCTCTGCTAGAAGGCCAGGGAAGGGGAAGCAATGACTTACTACCTGGCTGGGCTTATCTGACTGGTTAGAACAATTGCTCAGCAGCCTCAAGGATGAGTGGGAACCAGCTCCCAAAGGTACCAGGGTATATTAGATCCTAGGGTCTCAGATGAACACCACCACCTAGATCCATTCATCTCGGCTCAGCCGCTGGCTGGGAATGGATGAAAATGGGCAGAGCACTGGTCAGCACCAGGGCCCCTTTATTACGCTAAAGATCACTTCTCTGCCACCTTTTTGTTCCTAGCTGACCAGGAGTAGGTGACACTCCTTCCCATACCTCATTTGCCAGTTGCTGCATTGTCATGTCCAATGGCCCGCTTGCAAACATGTGAGGCATTGGCGTCTGCTCCAGTCTGGAAGAGAAACAGAGTTCTCAGGACTCAGACAACCGCAGTCAAAGATCAGTGGCCTGAACAGGAGAGGGAAGGAGATAGGAGGAAGTTTCCACAAGCCTGGACAGGAGGTCTCCCATTCACCTCCCTATCACCTCCACCAACTCAACATTCTGAAGAGATCAAAACACCAGCAAGACCACCTGTACTCTCCCAGCAGGAGCTTTCCCCATCGACAAAGTCGATGTTAGGGTCCCTCCTCCCTGCTACACTGCTCTCTGGCATCCTGTGTGTCCACTCTCACAGCACCTCCCACACTGCAGCAGAACTGTCAGGCTCCTCTGCTAACCATGAGTTCCTCGAGGACAGGGGCTGTTTCATTCGTTACTGTATGCCTGCCACCTAGGTCAAGGGGGTAGGTAACATAGGTCAAGGCACAAAGCCTTGACCATGGTGGCTATTCAGTTCAATGTCTGTGAAACGTTTATATCTCTTCTTCCCACTTTGCTAAGAAAACCCAGCCAGGGCTGAGCTCTGCTGTTACAGATCCTATTGTCCCTGCCCATAGCCAACACACATTGTTTATCTTTGTCCTCCTGCCAGGGCAGGTGGAGAATTTAGACAACTATACAAGTCATTGCCGACATGTGATTTCTAACTGTCTGGGCTCTGGGCTACCCCAGCTATGTGACCAAGCTTTTGCCTGCTGGCCCTTGCTTGTCATCTGGATATACTAAAACTTCCCTTTCTGACCCCAGCCCTTGCCTAGGTACTGGTGGCTCTGTCCCTCCTGTGGCCAATGCCATGGCTTCCCAGCCTAGCTTCAGGGCTGAGAGCTAAGCCTCCTCAAACTCAAAGTGGGAAAGTGCCAGGTCTTCCATCCTGAGTTTGGCATGGGAGCAGGGCCAGGAGATGCTTACCGGCTGACAGCGGCTGCAAGGATGCCAATGCTTGTCTCCTTTGGAGGAGCTGAAGAGTGGCCTGGAGTCATGTTTACTTGCAGCATGAGGTTAATTGCACCCTTCTCTGAGACTGAAATCCTACAGAAGAGGATCAGACATAGCCTTCCTGACTTCTTCCCATCCTGAATTATCCCATAGGCCCATCTGTGTGATGGTCTGGTGGGCTAGGAGGTCAGCTTTATGCTGCTTTGAAAAATATACACAAGGGGAAGAAGGAAAGGGGAAGTCCAGGACAGGCTGAAGATCAGGGTGATTAAGGCAAGAGGGGTAAACAAAGGGTTGTCTCAGAATGGCTTACATATACCAGGCTGGGGTCATCTCAAATGGGGTGAGAACCTCTTCCAAGGTCAGGAAGGGGTGGTTTACTCACATGGCAAAAGGCTTCTTGACGTAGGAAATGAAACCATCCAAGATAAAGCTACCCTCATCCACAATGAAGGCTAGCTGCACGCCCCTTGCCTGTAGCAGGGCTGAGATCTTCTGAGCCCCATTCATCCCTGACAGCTGTAGACATTGAATATAGAGCCAGAGTCCTTCTCAGTCAGAGACAGACCTCCAGAGATAGCTAATGGGAACCCACTCAGCTTAGCTAGGGGCTCTAGAACCTTCCCATCTAGTCTCCTTCCTGTGGGGCAGGCTCCTAGACAATCCTGCCTCATAGAATCCTGGAATGTCACAGCCGGAATGACCCACCCCCCCCCCCACTACACGAATGAAGAAACTGAGGCCCAGAGAGTGAAGTGATTTGTCCAGAGTCTAAGTGGCATCACTGAAAATAAAGCACAGTCATTGTTGAGTTCTCTTTCCAAATCACCAGTGTTTCTTAAGGTGTAGTTGATGGATCACTTGCCTGTCTCAGACATTACCAGGGAATTTGTTTAAAATTCAGATCTATGGCACAGAGCCCACGAATCTGAATTTTTGTCAAGGTCCTTAGATAGTTCTGGCGCACGGACACACAGAGAAGTTGGCAAACCACTACACCATATCATGGAGACCCTGCAGCTAGGGAGCAAACTGGATGAGAGTGAAGTACCTGCTCCCCTCCCCCGAACAGGGGTCCCAGAGGGAGGCATGGGGTGAAGAGGCTCTACCTCCTCATCGTGGCCCAGAGCAATGAAGAAAGATCTTCGGGGGATGTAGTTCCTGATCAGCAGGAGCTCCAAGGCTTGCAGGAGTGCCTGGGATTCAGAAACACAGTGGAAGAGGACAAAGGCTTATCATTAAGTAGGGGTACCAGGGTAGCAGGGACATTCAATCTGCTGCCTGCATCAGGGCTGGTGGGACCAGGATCTGACAGATTCTCTTTTAAGACAACAAATTCAAATGGTTCTGGGGATCAGATGTGGGGAAGCAGAACTCTGCACAAAATCTTTACCATCTGGAGGAAAGCATAAACTTATCAATGCCAGAAAAGGTCCTGGGGGGGGTCATCTACTCCAATCCCTATTCACAGTTGAGAAATCAAGGCTAAGAAAAGAGAAGTGACAAACTGATGGCTGGAACCCAGGTCTTCTGGAGCTAAGGTTCTTCTACCATTACCTCCTACCTCCCGGGGGTCAGCCAAGTACTCCCATCCTGAGTTGATCTTTACAGCCCTAGGGTAGAGGGAATATAGCATGTCAGACCATCACAGAGTTCTTGTTGTCCAGTGTGCCCCGACCGTGGATGAAGCCATCGTGCTCTAGTCCAGAGAATGGGGGCACTTCCCAGCCTTCTTCAGGGGCAGGTACCACGTCAAGGTGAGCCAACAGCATGTAGGGCTGCAAGCTGGTGTCTGAGCCTTGGACAGTGAACAGGTGGGAGTAGTCTCCCACAGTTTCATGCTGGATAAAGCTGGTGCTGAACACGGTAGGAAACACTAGAGGCAAAAGGATAAAAAGCAAGGAGAGAAAGCCAGGTTTAACAGTTTCCTTAGGTTTTCCTAAAATTTTGTGCTCCCTGTCCTTTTTTTTTTTCTTTAAATGCATCCTCCTTTGGGAGGACTTCTGGGACACAGCCAGTCTGATTCCTGATCTGCCTGGACAATCTTTGAAATTCCTCTTCCACATATTTTAATGTGCTGTTACTATGGAATAACATGCAAACCAAGACCCCACCATTAAGATAAAGATAAAAGGTCAACATCTCAAGATCGGGCCTGGTCTGACCTATAACATGCCATCACATGAGTGTGTTCAAGGGCCATGCAGACGAGAGGTGTGTTAAATTTTGAATATAGTAGGCCTCATTAGCTAAATTACTTGGAATCAAACATGACACTTATATAAGAAAATTCAGAGATATTTTTCTTTTAAAAAAATAACATATCTACTGTTTGTGTTATATGGAGATGAAGATTATCCTGTCTGGCTCAAGGTCACACTTCTTGTGCAGGGATGGATATTCCTGAGACAGAACAGGGACAGGACTCAGGCCCCGCACCCCTGACCAGGAAGTCAACATAACCTAGTCTAATTATCTGCAGAAGGGCTAAAACAAATAGTTTCCTAACCACCAGCATTCGGCCCATACTCATGTAAGGAAAAGGCTGAACTATCTGTCTTATAATGTTTTTCAAGACCACTAAAGCAAGACACTGACACAAGCTGATAAGGAACCTTGCTAAAAAGAAACCAGACCTTTCTGGATCTAACCGCTTCAAGCCAGAATAGACCTCCCTACTGACTTTACCTTGACTTTTTCCTCATTATAATCTCATTTTAATGATAAAAATCAGGCTGGGATAGAGATTTAACAGGCTAATGAGACATGCAATACATGAAGGAGCATCTAAAAGAACTACGCAAGCCAAGCGTAGGAAAATCTCCACCTCTACATGCTTACCTGTCACCCTTTCCCTGCCTAAGTCTCTTTAAAACTCCCTGAACTCCCCGTGGAGAGCCAGCCTGAGAATTCTTCCTGCTATGCTGACTCCCGTTGCTAGAGCATAAGCCCCAAGAAAGCCTTGTCTGGGAAAACTTGTTTAGCTTCTCGTCAATTTCCACTGCATGCAGATCCTAAGAACCTGTGGTGGTAACATTCCCAGGGTCAGTTACTGGAGTGGCCTTAGCTACACAGGAGAAAGAACTTCTATCTCCCTCTGGGCTTTGTTGGAAGAATCCACTTATACCTCTGTGGATACCTGAAAACAAAAAACTAAAGAAGAATATGGTTTTATCTTGTCACCCAGCTTATCTAGTTTATTGTCATTGTACGTTTATTTCCCTATTTTTATCTCCTATTTAGTAAAGTCTTCCAGCCTGGCCTCAGGTTGGCTACTAGGCATTAATCCCAGATCCACTTGTCCCAGAGTGCTGGAGACGGGGCTACTTGCTGCTCCTAGACCAGTTCCTCCCACCTGACCACTTTGGAGGGGCTCTTTTTTATTTGATTTAGGAGGATTCCTTCACTACTCTCCATGAGATCTTCATAAGGGGAAGGGGGGAGTTCTAAGAATCCATTTTTCCTTTGACCCATCCTTCCTCAGCTCTGTATGCCATGGGTGGTGGGGATGAGAGGAGAGGACTGATATCATAGCTTTAAGCTGCTGACTGCCTGGAAGCCTGGAAACGTGTTAGTAATGAATCCGGAGTAGGCCTGAGTAGGTAGAGTGCATGTGTGTAGGTGTGTGTAAAGAGGTAGGGGTGAGAGGAACATGGGTTATAGTTCTGGACATATGCATAGGTAGACGAAATCCTTAGTTATTCAAAAAGATAATCTTTTGATTACCTAATATTTATTGAGTGACACATACCTAGGGCAAAGATTAGGATAGTTTAGTTTCCAACCCAACTGCTATGTGGCTTAGTTCTTCAAAGGGCAAATCTATAGTCTCTGCTTTGTCCATGGAGATTAAATTGTCCTTGATTAGTCACAAAATAAACTTGTCCTGTTGAAAAAGAACTGTGTCTCCATTGCTACCTGTACCAATGCTTGGCCATGATTTGTGGCTGACCTTTACGAATGTATTCTCCAAACTCAGCCAGGGCTGTAGTATTGGACTCCTCGGGGCTAAAAGACACTGTTGGAATCTGGATGGCACCTGTCAGAGTCAAATAGAGGCGAAAGATTAAAGATGATAACAACCTTTTTTTTTTTTTTTTTACAGTCCTCTGTGCATAAAAACTTCTTTTGTGTTCATTGTCTTTCTGCAGAGGGCAAAACAATCCTGCGAGGTAGGCACTGTTGTTTTCCCTAGTTCGAAGATGAGAAAACAAGTTTAGAGAGGTTAGGTAAGCTGCCTGAGATTGCCCAGCAACAAGCAGAATTGGGATTTAAACCCAGGTCTTCTGGGTGTGTTTAGGCTAATATGATTCTTAAAGGAAAATAAAGCCCAAGGGGCAGTGGGAGTAGATTTTGGACCCTAATCCTGAGGGGGAAGCTACTATAAATTTCTTCCTAAGCCTCACTCTGCCTCTGAAACCACCACTCCCTTTGATGAATCCAAGCTTCGTCAGTCTCAAGGTGTCCACTGTCCTGGGTCCCTGTATCAATGAGGCTTGTGTGCTTTTGTGTGTAAATGGTGGGCTCATTCCTCATGGACTAGCTCATCCAGAGTCTCATTAATCTCTCAACCGAGGCCAGCTTTTTGGGCATACATTGTCTGGGAAAGGGTGGATTTAAAAGCTCCCAAACAAGCTCTTTAGTCCTAAATTAATCTCATCCTCCCTACCCAGTTGTCTCAATTCCTGAATTGTTACTAGGCTCAGCTGTTTGTCTTTAAGTTTTAAAGGGTTCCATTATCAAATGCAAACATCACTAGGAGAAACACAATCCAAGAACATAGAACAAATTCACCTGGGGCAGCTTGACATCCAGGGACAGCCTCTGAAAAACATGCAGTTTTGCTAAAGATCAACCCTATGCCATCATAACCCGCCACATAGATGGGGAAGCTGAGGTTCCAAAAGATTCGAGTGCCTACTCAAGAGCAGACCCAAGATCTGAACTCAGGTCTTAGAACTCCCTGCTCAGAGTTCTAAGACGTGTTGCTGTGAGGTCCCTATTCTAGGTTTTTATCTAGCTGTTGCTCTTTTCTGTGCAGAGACTCTGAGAGGCTGCCTAACGCCTTTTAGAGGAATATTTACACTATGCTTTGGGAAAGCCCTGATCTGTTTCCCAGGCCTATCGCTCCATCACATGTACAATCTATATCCAACCACAAGGGTTAGCTTTTAGTCCCTGCTTTTGCCTGCACATGTTAACGTAGGCAGTTTCTCTTGATCCATTATTTAATGAAATGGAAAAAACTGGAGCTAAGCCTGATGGTGAAGAAGGATCTCACTACTCCACAGGATCTAGCACTCACAGAAACTTTCCTCTTTTCTCCTGGAAAATGCAGATTCAGAACTGAGTTTTTGTAAGTTTTTAGCCTTGGCTAGAATGTTTGTGAATGAATTTTTAGCCTTGGTTGGAGGTCTAGGGGAGAGATGTTTTTCAACTAGGAGATGGAATTAGGAACATCCCACACCCCAGGAATACTCCAAACCCCTTCTTAGAGCCATCTGGAGCCCAGCAAGCCCTACAGGAATTAGACGTTGTCACCCAATGCTCATTCTTTGCTGTAAGACCCTGAGGAAGATCATTTAACTGATCTAAGCCTCCATTTCCCTCCCCTGTAGATAAGACAAAGATCATTTAGTCTTTTTTTTCTCTTTTTTCCCCCTCAAACTTTAGTGTGCATCAGAATTTTTCTTTGGTTTATTTCTTCTTCTTCTTATTTTCTTCCCTTTTCTCAAAATGATAAGCTCTTTTTCTCCTTCGTGCTCCCACTGCAATTTATGTCTTTCTTAGCTAAGCACTTTTATGTTTTAAAATTTTTATTATTGTTACAGACAGGGTCTAGCTCTGATGCCCAGGCTGGAGTGCAGTGGCACGATCAAAGCTCACTACAGCCTTGAACTCCCGGGCTCAAGCAATCCTCCCGCCTCAGTCTCCCAAAGTGCTGGGACTACAGGCATGAGCCACGACGCCTGGCCATTTAGTCTTCTTTTAAGATCCCGCAGAGATTTAAAAGAAGTGAAAACTCTCAAAGGTTAAAAGTGCTGTACAAATAGAAGCTGTTGTAATACTCAAGGCAAGCAAGGGAGAGAGTGGACAGTGGCCACGTCAAGAAGGGTGAAGTTGGAGCTTCCAGGCCAGGCAGGAATCACTGGAGTCCCAGAAGCCAGGTCCTGCGTTAAGAGTGGCGTCCCCAACCAGGGCACAATGTACTGGGAAGGGCGCTGGGGGCCGGGCTGGGTGTGTGGCGGAGCTCCAGCTGAAGTAGCGGGGTGGGGGGGTGTGTCACGGTTGACCCGAGGAGGGAGGGACCCATATCTGGGCGTAGGCATGCGAAGGGGACCCAGGTTCACCTTTCAGCGCCTCTTTCATAGCGACGCGCTCCTCTTCGCTGAACTGAGAAGGGATTCGCGACGTCTGCTGAAGCTCCCGGCCCCTCTGGCCCTTCGATATAGAGACGGTGGCAAAAACTAGGAGCATCACCGCCGCCAGGGCCAGCACGCAAATGTACCGCTGAGCCATGCTTCTCTCGAGTCCCCGCCGCCAGTCTGCCGCTGGAACCGGCACGTGAACTCCCCGACCGCCGTCCTCGCCCTGTCCAGCTCCAACTCCCGCGATCGGCCTCAGCCCCACCCCATTCCCAGACCTGGCCAATCATCGCTTGGCTGGGGCTGCGGAACAACCAATCCGACGGGACGGCCCCGCCCCAGCCCCGCAAGGCCTTTTGGGGGTGTGGTTTCTGGCGCAGTCGCAGGCGGAGGTGGAGCAGAGGTGAGCGTGGACTGTGGCGAGGGTCAGGTCTTGTCTGCACGTGATCTTCCCCAGGCACTCCTCAACCCCTTGCTGTATGGCAATGAATCAAACTAAAGGGGGAAAAAACGAGATAAAATGCATGAAATTTGTCAGACCGTACTCTGCTTTTGTTTTCTTCTGAAGCTTAGGACTTGACTACCATTCCCTGGATTCCGTGGGGGAGCTCTCCCGGATCCTGGCTTGATTTCATCTGAAATTGGAACAGCACACTGCTCTGTTTATAGATATTGCTTAGAAGGTTTGTTTGCTCTTGTTCACGAATTTCATCGAAAGTATTTTGGGTATTAATGTTAATGCTACATTTTTGCTATTCTAGTCAAATACACTAAGACTGAAGGATTTTTACAAAGATTACTGTAAAAATATTTAAGAAAATTTTGTTGCATTAATAATTTTGATGTTGCCGGGCGCGGTGGCTCACGCCTGTAATCCTAGCACTCTGGGAGGCCGAGGTGGGCGGATCGTTCTGAGTTCAGGAGTTCGAGACCAGCCTGAGCAAGAGCGAGACCCCATCTCTACCAAAAATAGAAAGAAATTAATT